>CAIGRT010016916.1:0-10814 GCA_903798405.1 Fraxinus platypoda
TTGATGTACAACTAGAATAATTCTGTAAACAATGATGTAAAAGACATAAGTATTTATTTTAGATTGATATTGGTTATCTTCTTCTAATCATCTTGGATTAGATAGCTCATAAAATCCATTTTAGAGGTGACTTCCATAGAGGGTTATTACATTTATAATTTAGATGAAGATTCTTTGTAGCAGACTTGTTGTAAAGAAATAAATATTATCTGATGTTTACCAAAATGGGTTATCCTTTTCGTAAAAGATATCACCCATGACCGTTATTCCCGTTATATAATAGAAACTTGTTTTCGTTGTATGTCCTCCTAAGAAACGCGCCTGTTTAATTCTTTTACCCCACTCTTTTTGAGCCCTAAACTAAATTTTTTTAATCGTTAGCCTCAAATGAGCAAAATAAACTCAGTAAACTAATAGGGTTCTTCATTTATTTTCAGAAAGGTTGCAAATTCAGGATCCAGTTTCAAGAAAATTCGGGAAATAGGTGTAGAGGATATATAGGAGAAGGTACAATGGATTGGAAAAGTTCACCAAAATATGGAGATGGGATTGCATGGTTTAGGGGTGCAATGATAGGAAAAGGGGGTTTTGGGCGTGTTTATTTGGCTACTTCGAAGAATCCCAGATCAAAATACAGCTGTTTTCCTTCTGTGATGGCTGTAAAATCTGCTGAGGTTTCTGTTTCTGGTTCAATTCAGAAGGAGAGGGAGGTATACAGCAATGTCAAAGGTTGCCCTAATATAATTAGGTGTATAGGTGAAGAGACAACAATCGGGGAGAATGGTGTGATGGCGTATAATTTGCTTTTGGAGTATGGTTCTGGTGGAACATTATCGGATAGAATCAAAAAATTGGGTGGCAATGGATTGTCTGAATCCGAAGTTAGGGTATATGCAAGGTCTATACTTCAAGGGCTAAATCATATTCATGGCGTTGGTTATGTTCATTGTGATTTAAAACCCGATAATGTTTTACTTGTTCATAGTGGCCGAAGAACCGGGGATTATGAGTTTAGGGCGAAAATTGGCGATTTTGGGTTGGCGAAGAGGGCGCAGGGGAACAAGAAGAGGAAATTGGAGCCTTATTTGAGGGGTACTCCGGAATATTTGGCTCCGGAGGCTGTGGTGGATAATGTGCAAGAGTTTCCCTCTGATATTTGGGCATTTGGGTGTATTGTTCTTGAGATGTTAACCGGGAAACCTCCTTGGGATGGGGAAAATGAATCAAATGCAGAGGATATTCTTCGTAAGATCAAAGAAGGGTGCGTATTGCCAAATTTTCCGATTAATATATCAAAGGAGGCAAGGGATTTTCTTAAGGGTTGCTTTGTCAGGAAACCAATGTTCAGATTGACAGCAGAAATGTTGTTGAATCATCCGTTTTTAGAAGGCTTGGGCGACGATGGTGATAAGGATGAAGAATTTGAGGAGGTTGAAGATTTGAATGAGATCGAGTCTATTCTGTTAGTATATGAAAGTGACGATGAATTAAATAGTAGCTCGTCTCAAGATTGTTGTAGCTTCGATGCTGGGGAGGAGTCTGAAGAAGACGTTGAGGACGAGCTCATATCCAATTTCGATGAAGAAAATCAGAAGAAGAAGAAACTGAGGCTGTCAAGAGCTCCATCTCTGATGCTGGGTTCAACCAATCAATCAAGTCATCGATACAGATTTCGTCAAAAACAAACCAGGATATGATATGATTCCTGCAGGAGGCTTAGCTATGTATCTGATGATGATACAATTTTGATGGTGAAAAATGGAGTTCAATTTTTCTTTGTTTATGTTCAATTGATTATGTACAGGCTATTGTTTACTTAAGTTCTAGGAATAGATTACTAGAATAAGAATAATTTTAGTTTTCAGTCAGATGTAGCTTTTCTTCAATTTATGATATTGTTTCTATTTTCCCTTTTAATTGTTTCACTCATAAGTTGCATTGCATAGCTAGTGCAGAAATATTTTCTCTTTTTTCGACCTCGAATTGACCTACTATAAATTTGTCCTAATATTCTCATGAACGACATATATGTGATGGATGGATTTATTAGGTATAGGTATAGATATAGACTGAGTAGACGCAAGTTCTCTTATTCTTCGCTTGTTCTCATTTTCTTACTACTCTTTCAAATGGTAAACTTAAATCGTTAAATCTTTTCATATTTTCAGGGCCCGGCTTCCCTTATTTTCCCCCTGTTTGAGGGCACCCCGGTTTCATGAAAGGATTTTTATGTTATAATTGTTTGTTTTTCATAAACTTAATCAATTAATTACTTTATCTTACTCGATGAACTTAGTTTGTAGAGCTTCCATTTTGCAGTTTCCTTGTTAAACAGTTTGTAGTGAAATATCTTTTCCAATGATGTGCACTTTCTCACTATAAACCCCGGAAACTCGCCAATTGCCGAGCTAGTAAGGTCGAGTTGTTAATTGAGTTGATTCAATATGGTACCACTACAAGTTTTAGATTGAAATTTTTGCACCACCCATTTATAAAATTGGGATTGAATCATGTCTGCATGTGGAGTACGTTAAAAAACTAAATTTAACGAGTTCTATCAGGACTACATAACGAATATGATCATAGTGCTTTATTGATCTTTTTTTGTGGTCGTTCACAAGGGTGAACCAAAAACAAAACTGCAAAATTGAATCAAACCTTTGGTTTTAAGACCGAGGTTTCGGATCATGAGAATCCGTGAACGTTTCGATTTTGAACCATTTTTGATAACGAAAAATTGTTTGAAATCGAACCAAACTATTAATATAAATTTAAAAATCACTGAAAATCAAAGCCACCACTATTCACCATTTCACTTCTCAAACCTACCATAACCCTTCTCCCTACATTTCGAAGATCTAGTAATCCAAAGGTCCTAGTCTGATGATCGAAATTCCCAGTATAAATATTAATAAAAATCTCTCGCATTCAATTTTTATATAGGTTTGGAAGCCGTCACTCTTACGTCATTAGGCTCTTGTTTCGTGGTGGCCTTATAATTAGAAAAATGTAGTATTTTTTTAAGAATGTGTGATTAAAAAGTAAGAAAAAATCTTGAATTTATGTATAAAATATTTCATTGTTAATGTGTAATTGAAAATGAATATACGAAATTAATTAAAAGGAACGAAGCAGGGGCAAAATATCTTAAGTACTATTTCTGTCAATTTATCTTGAAAATCAACATGGTCCTGACAAATTATGTTCTTTAAAATCAATTAAGTTTTAATTTTTATTTTATTTTATTTTTGTCAAAAATAGGTTATACATGACATATGATTTATTTTTTATTCTATAAATTTTGTATATGTAATTTTAATATATGATATTGACCTACCAATCATGCAGACGTGATTGTGACATGTTTTAATTTTGATGAGAGGCGACAATCGTTTATCATGTCATTAGTCACATATCATTCAATTTTTTTTAATTTTGACATTGTATTATTGTAGCTCTTTCAATAAATGAGGTCTTAACCCGGCCCACTTAGGGCGTTTTGAGCATTCTCCCGCGTTCTCCAGAACTCTCTGGTTGGCCTTTTGCCTAACCAACGAAGAACTATCTGGTTCTTCCCAATCTTTCTCTCTCTCGAACCTCCGCGATGCACCCGCCCTCCACCCACAAGATATATATATGTCGCAACCCCATACTGATTCTTCACAATCAACACATATTCCACAAACAATCCAAGAAATCACTCTTCATATTCAAGAATTCAGAAATCTTGTTTCTAGTTTAAGAAAAAACAACTTTTGATGGCGAAAACTGAGGGCAAGGCCATTGGTATTGATCTCGGCACAACATACAGTTGTGTTGGGGTGTGGCAGAATGATCGAGTGGAGATTATTCCCAATGATCAAGGCAACAGAACAACCCCATCTTATGTTGCTTTCACAGATACTGAGAGGCTAATAGGCGATGCGGCCAAGAATCAGGTGGCATTGAACCCACAAAACACCGTTTTTGATGCCAAACGCCTCATCGGACGGAGATTCTCCGACCCTTCTGTTCAAAGTGACATGAAGCTCTGGCCGTTTAAGGTGATTCCAGGCCCTGGTGACAAGCCCATGGTTGTTGTTCAGTACAAGGGTGAGGAGAAACAGTTCTCGGCGGAGGAGATTTCTTCAATGGTTTTGACAAAAATGAAGGAAATTGCTGAGGCTTTCTTGGGGCAAACTATAAAGAATGCTGTGGTTACTGTTCCTGCCTATTTCAATGATTCACAGAGACAAGCTACGAAGGATGCTGGTGCCATTGCTGGGCTCAATGTGATGCGGATTATAAACGAGCCGACTGCGGCAGCAATTGCATATGGTTTGGACAAGAAAGCTTCAAGAACTGGTGAAAAGAATGTGTTGATCTTTGATCTTGGTGGAGGGACTTTTGATGTTTCATTGTTGACTATTGAAGAAGGGATTTTCGAGGTGAAAGCCACCGCGGGAGACACCCATTTGGGAGGAGAAGATTTTGACAACAGGCTTGTGAACCATTTTGTGATGGAGTTCAAGAGGAAGCACAAGAAGGATATCAGTGGCAATGCCAGGGCTTTGAGGAGGCTAAGGACGGCTTGCGAGAGGGCAAAAAGGACACTTTCTTCAACTACCCAGACGACGGTTGAGATTGATTCATTGTACGAGGGTATTGATTTCTATGCAACAATTACAAGGGCTAGATTTGAGGAGCTGAACATGGATTTGTTCAGGAAATGTATGGAGCCTGTGGAAAAATGCTTGAGGGATTCCAAGATTGACAAGAGCCAGGTTCATGATGTTGTTCTTGTTGGTGGATCAACAAGGATTCCGAAGGTGCAACAACTCTTGCAAGATTTCTTTAATGGTAAGGAGCTTTGCAAGAGTATTAATCCGGATGAGGCTGTGGCTTATGGGGCTGCTGTCCAGGCTGCAATTTTGAGTGGTGAAGGCAATGAAAAAGTTAAAGATTTATTGCTTCTTGATGTAACACCTCTCAGTCTTGGAATTGAAACTGCTGGAGGTGTAATGACAGTTTTGATTCCAAGAAACACCACAATTCCGACCAAGAAAGAGCAAGTTTTCTCGACTTACTCCGATAATCAGCCTGGCGTGCTAATTCAAGTGTATGAAGGAGAGAGGCCTATGACTAAAGACAACAATCTTCTTGGGAAATTTGAGCTCAAGGGGATTCCTCCTGCGCCAAGGGGTGTGCCTCAGATCAATGTGTGTTTCGACATTGATGCTAATGGGATTTTGAATGTATCGGCTGAGGACAAGACCGCAGGTGTAAAGAACAAGATCACGATCACGAATGATAAGGGAAGGTTGAGTAAGGAAGAGATTGAGAAAATGGTACAAGATGCTGAGAAGTACAAGGCTGAAGACGAGTCCTTGAAGAAGAAGGTGGAGGCTAAGAATGCGCTGGAGAATTACGCGTATAATATGAAGAATACTATAAAAGATGAGAAAATTGGAGGGAAATTGGATTCCTCGGATAAGCAGAAGATCGAGAAGGCTATTGACGAGGCTGTTGAATGGTTGGACAGGAATCAGTTGGCTGAGGTTGATGAATTTGAGGATAAACTGAAGGATTTGGAAAATTTGTGTAATCCTATTATTGCTAAGATGTACCAGGGTGGTGCCGGAGACATGCCTATGGGCAGTGACATGCCGGGAGCTGGTTACGGGAATGCCAGCTCTGGTAACACTGGTGGCGGAGCAGGTCCTAAGATTGAGGAAGTTGATTAAAATTTGAAGGGGTTGTGTTTGTTGTTCTGTTTTGCTGTGTTTTTTCTTTAAATTTAAGGTGGATTATCAAATAAAAATGTAGTTTGTGAAGGTTGAAATTAAGATCCATCTTGTTGTAAGATGTAAACATTACATTTTCTTGAGATATAAAACTTGTTTTCTTAAAATAGATTGGTTGATTTGGCTTTCAAATGAGTTTGGAGTTTTTAATGATTTTGTACTTGAAACACAAAACATTTGTGTGAAGTTCATGCTTGAGTTTGTCCTTAAAATCAGCCATATGTTAATGTGACTGAATTGTAGAAGATATTATGCTCTTTGGGACAATGTTGATATTTTTTTCACATAAAGGAAGAAAAAAACAAGAGAATTTGTGTCGATAGGTTTTGCAGAAAATGTCAGGTTAGTAATAATAGTATTGGATCCTACTAAATGAACAATAATTATGTGTGATTAAATTGATATTTGATTTTGATGAAATAGAAAAAATAATTTTTTATTCTAATATTTGATGAGTGTCATAATGCAAGATGCAATCACGATTATGCTCGCATTGTGATTGCCTCTTGTATTGTAACACTCCTCAATACTACAGCATTTATCATATCAATATTATAAATATATGACTAACGACGCTACACAAAATTTAAATCAATGGTAGTGTACACAACCATTTGCCATCGATAATATTGGCATGTATGCATGACTGAAAAAGTTATGCATACACGCTACCCTTTTAATTTAGATGAGTACATTGGGTGTTCGTTAGCTGAGAACGAGCAAATTCACAAATATAATCACTATAAAGAAGTATTGGATCCCATTAAAATATGTGAATAATAAATAGATAATAATTGTGAATTATATAATTAAATTAATTTTTAACTTTAATCTAAAATTATAATGAGAATATAATTTTATCCAAACAAGCTCTTAACTTATTAAAAAAAATAAGCATCACGATCAATTAGCTTGGGGAAAAAAAAAAGTCCCTGTTTAGTGCACATTTTGAGTTCAAGAATGCATTTTTTTTGTTTGATGTGATGAGAATATATGGTTGAAAAAGAAGGAAAAATTATTGATGTAATGGAAAATGTTATTTTATTGAAGAATGTGCGGTCGAAAAAATAAGTAGAAGAATGAGAATGAAAAAATTAAAGTTGCTCAAACGCGGGGCCAAGAAAAAGAAGACAAGTGGGGGAGTAATAATTGGGAAGTCCAACATGTACTTTCTCGTGTCTATCTTAAATGAATAAAGCTATGTGTACATAATTTTTTACACAATATTTTACACCCCCCTCACATGGAGGGGGGCCCACACATAATAAAATAATCGTGGGCCCCCCTCCATGTGAGGGAGTGTAAAATATTGTGTAAAAAATGAGGTGTACACACAGCACCACTCATCTTAAATAGAAAGTAAGGAGACAATACATTCATTAATTTCGGTTAAATGATGATCGATCATTCAGGAAACTCTATCTCAAAATTAACCACAACCCTTTTGCCTCTCTCCTGTTCTCATATTACTATAAATATTTTCAAAAACAAGGAAACATGTGAATTTTCAAAAATATTATTAAAGATCTAAACCGTATGAACTTTCAAAGTTAAATGTTTCATTAGCCACTGAACTTTCATACATGTCACGGTTTACTCAACCACCTTTAAAACTTATCCCACTAGCCACTCAACTTTAAACTGTCCCACTCCGTTGGCCACTGGATCAAAATCGTTAACAACGTTGTCCACGTGGCTGACGGTATGATGACGTGGCACATTAAATTGCTAATTAGATGCAACCTCAACGTCATGTGTGCAAATGAGTTACTCACCGAACTTTGCTTCATGTCACAGATTGCTCACCGAACTTTACTCCATATCACGGATTACTCACCGAACTTTGTTCTATGTCACGGTTTACTCATCGAACTTCCAAAATTGTCTCGTTGGCCACCAAACTCCATCACTCACCCAAATTAAGAAGGTGTTTGGTGGGGATTACAATTGAATTTTTTAGTAGATTGTGATAGAAGTTTTTGAAATATGTGGTTGAAAAGTTGCGGGACTCATGAAAGATGTTATTGATATTGATTGTTTGACTTTGACTTATATTAAAATCATGTTAAAATCTGTACCAAACATGCCCTAAATATAAGTTACAAGTATAATAATGAGATTAAATTTTGTAATAAATCTGAAAATTAAAATCAAAACTGAAAATTTAAAAAGAACACTAGTGGGACGGTTATGAATTTTTTTTATTTTTTGAAAAGATTTGATTAGAACTATACCACCTTACTTTTGAATTAAAACTATACCACCTTACTTTTGAATTGTATAATTTGTATGTAGGGTTTGGGCTAATTTTTCCTTGTTTTTATGTTTTTTTAGTAATAAAAATTTTAAAGTTCTCTATTGTGTTATTGGAAGGGCAAATGGTCTCAATTGGTTGTAAATATTGTCGCTTTCGTATACTGTATTTTATTTCAAGTTGATTAGTCTAAATTACAGGAAAGATAATAACGAAACTTTTAAAAATTAAGTCATAATAGGTTTCATACATTAGCAGCCTTGATGGTGGATCCAACACCTAGTTAGTCTCTATCATTGGTTAGTATTAGTTCAAATTTCGTTGTCACTAGTTTTAAAATTGTGCACGTATGAAATATCTAACCAGAAATTAATATGGTTGATTGGCAAGTAATCGGCTACATCCGTTGAAGACGATTCAAATAAGGAAAATTAAGTATTTACACTTTATATGCCACATTTTTAAAATTTGCATTTTACATCCTACGTTTGCTTATAATTAACAGAGTATAACTTCGACTATACAAAATGTTGTAAATGATAAGTTTATTAGTGAATGATAAATGTATCCCTACGACCCTAAAAATTATTACTATTATATCCCTAATATTTCCTTATAAATATGGGGTTTAGGCTCTTAATAAAATACCCACAAGTTTATTGATTTCTATTATCTCTTCTTTTTTCCCCTTTTTCATAATGCGTTATCAGCACGAACGCATAATTATCTATCACGTATACTAAAATTAATTTAGTGATATGTGAATTTTTTATATACATATGCATATAACGAGTAATGCTACATGTACATAATGGTCTACACAATTACAAGTGGCATTGATCAAAACCTTTAATTCAAATCTGACACTTTCACATCAATCACAGGATTGTTGCCACATCACATTGTGTCAATGATTGTGTACACTTATTATGTACACTTAGCATTTTCCGCATATAACACGTTAATTTGTAAGTATGTGAACTTTCTGTTGAAATTCACATTCAATTTTACTTTACGAAATTTCTGCTGATTCATATTCAAATTGTCTTTGTGATGCAATCATATTCAATTTGCCGAAATCAATTGTGTGTATCATTTTGCCCAATTGCCCAATCAATTTGTGTTTGCCAAATTAATTGTGTAATAATTTACACGTAATTCCATGGTTTATAGTCAAAGTTAGGATGTATATTGAAGAATTGAAATCAAATTACTTGTAATTCTGTATTATTTTAATATTTTAAATTCATAAGAGTAATAAATTAATATAAGAATTTAATTTATTTTATTTAAAATTTTAAGCAAATTTGCATCGAATTTATTTTCGTAGGAAAATTTTCATCAGAAACTAGGGAATACTGTAGGTATATTACCAAAGGAAATAGAAATGAAAAAAAAATCAATTGGTAGTTTCCTTTGAACTATGACATCGCTAAAGTTGACGCTAATAACATCCATTCAAATTCGTCGGTATTTCTGATGGATATGTATCTGAAGGTAAATTCGTCGGTAATCACCGACAGTTACATTGCCATCGGAAAAATTACTGACGCGACTTTCACCGATGGTATGTGTCGACGAAAAATTTACATCATTAAGTAAGTTTATCGACGGAAGAATGGCCTTTAACGACGGAAATTTCCATTGCTGAAGCCGCATTTTCTAGTAGTGAATTAATTATATATTGAGTTCTTGTTTAAAAAAAACTAAACAAGTGATGGGGTTAAATTTATTCTCTCCTTTAATTCCTACTTTTACATGGTCTCATGGAGTTCAAATAGTTTGATCAGTATTTTGAAACATTAATGAAAATCTGTCTTTCAAAATCATTTGAACATTTTGACATCTTGTTAGTTAATTATATTTCTTTCACCTGAGAAGAATTAATTTGAAACCTGAAAAATCTCATAATCTATAGAAATCTCATAATCCTACTTTATCTTTGTTAGATAGCAGACACATGTTTCTTTAAGTTTTCATTTTTAATTTGTTCAATCACGATACCCTCTATAACTTCTTCAATTACATGTGAGAATAATCAAACTTTCAGTAATCCTTCCTATGGCTTCCCAAACTTCTTCTCTTTTCTTCGTAACTCTGATCAGCAGTCTTCTGGTTAGCTGCAATGCAGCATCCGACTCCAATGAAAAGGTATGAAATTNGCATCCGACTCCAATGAAAAGGTATGAAATTTGTGTTTATAATGAAACATCTGGGTGTTTTATTCCATGTTCAGATTTCTTTTCTTCTTGTAAAAATCAAGATGATGATGTAGGTATTTGCTTGTAGGTATTAATTGTGTACATGGACAGTGACGAATCCAGGATTGGAGGTCAGTTAAGGCAGTCTTTGACGGTTGATCGTCGACAATCAACGACCGTAATATCAAAATTTTTTATTTATATTTCTAATACTAATAAGGTTGTTAAATCCAATGATCCCAAATGGCGTGGGAACAGCTTGAGGAGGGGTGCCTTCTGCACGTATTGCAGTGTACAAAATTTGCTAGTCTTATGGTTGTTCAGATGCTAACATTCTTGCTGCATTTGATGATGCAATTTCTGATGGAGTTGATATAATATCACTTTCAGTAGAAGGTGTAACGCCCTCAAAATTTCATACATCTTAAGGTGTTACCAAACATAATTTCATTTACTTAAAATGAGGAACGTTAAAATTCTATTTTCTAAATAAACAAAACATTTATAAATTTAAATTCAAATCATAAATCATGTCTTTAAAAAACAATTTAAGCATTCTCAAACAAACTAATAAAT
>CAIGRT010016931.1:0-11026 GCA_903798405.1 Fraxinus platypoda
AAATTTGTTTTCTATAAGAATGAAATTGAAAATCAACTAAATAAGAAAATTAAAGTGATGAGAAGTAATCGATGTGGTGATTATGTTCACCATTTGTTGAATTCAGTGCACAATATGGAATTATATATGAAACCATGACACGTTACTCAGCCCAGCAAAATGGTAATATTGAACGAAAAAAATCATACCTTATAAGAAATGATGAATCAATGTTAGTAAGTTCTGAGTTACCTTAAAACATGTAAAGGAAAACTGTGTTGTCGACAAATTACCTTTTAAATAAGGTACCCTGAAAGGAAAAAGAGAAGAGTCCATTTGAGTTATGAAAATGAAGAAAGTCTTCTTATAAATACTTATGAATGTGGGGGTGTCTCACTAAAGTGGTTGTAGCTACACCAAAGAATGTGAAAATAAGTCCAATAACTATAGATTGTATCTTCACTGGCTAGTACATAATAGAAGTGCTTATCGATTTTTTGTACATGAGTCTAAAATCCTAAACATACACAAAAATACGATAATAGAATTGAGAAATGCTTCATTCTTTGAACATATATTTTCGTACAGATCTAAAGTAGAAGCTCGTTTTTCTAAACGGACACATGAGACTATAATTGGAAATAGTCAGAACCAAATGCTAGAAGAGAAAGTTGAAGTTAAACTAAGACGTAGCAAAAGAGAAATGACAAAAAAAATCTTATGGTACCTGATTTTTTGACCTATTTGCTGGAAAGTGAATGTCAAAGCTATCAAGAAGCTGTGAACTTTTCAGAAGGACATCAATAGAAAGAGGCCATTAAAATTGAAATGAATTCTATTTTTACAAAATCATACATGGGAACTGATAGATCTTCCTCCAAGAAGCAAACCACTTGACTTGATTACAAACGAATTTTCAAAAAGAAAACGAAAACAGATAGAACTATCGAAAATCATAAGGCTAGACAAGTAATAAAATGTTGACAATGAGAAGGCATTTATTACTTTGATACATATTCTCTGGTAATGAGAATAACATCTTTAGGATTATACTTGCAATTGCATCTCTACAAAATCTTGAATTACATCAAATGGATGTCAAAACTAATTTTTTTGAATAGAGATTTATATGAAGAAATCAACATGGAACAATCTGGGAGCTTTATCACCAGAGCAGGAAAAGAAAGTTCGCAAATTGGTGAAGTTATTGAATGGTTTGAAACAAGCACCCAAACAATGGCATGAAAAATTTGATAATGTCGTGATGGAATGTAGATTTAAGATCAACGACTGGACAAATTGCGTTTATATCAAAGATACTAAAAATGATTATGTCATTTTATGTCTTTACGTTGAAGACGTGCTTATTATTGGTAGCAACAATAAGATAATTAAATCTACTAAGAATATGTTGAATTCAAGATTTGACATGAAAGATATGAGTTTTGCTGATATGATACTTGGAGTTAAAATTTTAAGAACATTGGAAGGATTGTTCTAAGCCGTCACATCATGTGGAAAACAAGGTGAGAGCGTCTCTCAAGTAGAATATTTTAGAATTATTGGAAGTCTCATGTACTTGATGAGTTATATAAGACTAGACATACGAGCAATTCAAGAGCTGACTACTCGAAATGAATAATAAAAGTACTAAGATATTTAAGATATACTAGTAGCTATGGGCTACATTATACCAGATATCAAATATTCATTGAAGGATATAGTGATGCTAATTATATATTTGATGTAAATGACTCAAAGTCCTTGTGGCTTTGTATTCACATTGGGATGTGCAGTCATATTATGGGAATCCTCTAAACAGGTAGTTATAGCCAAATCTACTATGAAATATGAATTTATAGTTCTAGACAAATGTAGTGAAGAGGCTTAGAAGCTACCAACTTTTTAAAGGATATTTCGAGATGGTCAAAGCCCGTGCCAGCAATTTTGCGTACAATGTGATGGTCAATCTGTGGTTGGAAGGGCATAGAGCAACATATATAATCGTAAGTCTAGATATATATGTCGTAAACATAATACCATAAGGTAACTATTTTCAATTGGAGTTATCTATGTTGAATATGTAAGGTCGAATGATAATATTGCAAATCCGCTAACCAAATGATTAAATAGAGAATTTGTTGAAAAATCATCGAAAGAAAAAGGACTTAGGTCTTTGAATGAATGATTAATACAAATCAAATTCAACCTAGTTGATTAGGAATCTCAAGACCTAGGTTCAAATGGGCAACCTAATTATAAAGAAGTAATCGAATCACTTTGGGAGATAACATCCCTTATCCACTCCTATGATGTAACAATAATGCCCGTAAGGATGAATGCTAAGCAATATGTTTTTAATGATTCTTATACGTCGGAAACCGAGCGAAGTAATGCAGGTTAATTATAATAAGAATCATCTATGTAAGAGAGAAATTGAATCTCTTCTAAGGGATTGTGTGGGGCTCAATTCCTTAGAAACTCTCGTAGAACCATATGCATGTTCATGGCTGTAAACGAACATAACAATGAAAACTGAATTATGTTAGAAAGAATCCTATGTGAAATATATCATTTACATAGAAGACAGAATAGTTCAATGGCACCGTGTTCACTAGTCAGCTAGTAAAGTAAATATACTTTTATAAGAGAAGTTCAAATGATAATACATACATATCCTATGCAGGTTTCAATCATTGAATTATATCATCAAGTCTTTATGTCTCCTATTTTTGTATTGTTCTCAATTTTCATTCATGTGGGAGATTGTTGAAAATTGACCTATATGGGCTAGTTTTGGAGTAATTTTAGGTAGGATCCATCGTTTCGTTTTGGAATATCAAAGTTGATTTGTGTTCTTTTCCATGAAAATATCGAAATCGTATATTTACTTGCCAAAAATTGATCATCGGGGTGAATAAGAAATTGAAACTTAAAATTGATAAATTGGAAAATGTTTGTGTTGGGGGGAAAACTAATTAAGTTTGTTCCACAAATAAAATTTATTAAGGCAAAGACTACTTTATATATTGTTACACTTTGGAAGGGTGTAATCACGTATAACATTGAAGCTCTTTCCACATATGCGCACAAGGGAGTGTAAACCACAGATCGAATTAGTACTTCAGACTTTGCACTTGTGTGTGTATGCGACCTACGTACACGGATGTCAGACCGAACAAACCAAAAAATTGACTCCTTAGGAGGGTCCACATTTTGCCTTTAATACCAATAGATTTTAATATTTTTTAATTGATTCTTCAACTCCTGAAACTATTGTGGTTATTATTTGTTAATGGAAATAAACAGTCGGATTTATAATGATATTAAAGGCTATAACACCTGTAACTCTCGGTCTGTTAAGTCACCATTAAAGCCTTTTACATAGTCCAATCTTTCATTTGTTCAACACACGAATTTATGATCTTCCTGAAAAATATCTTCGAGTATTTTATCTATCAATATATTCCCTTTTTTGTCCAAAGTCTTGATGGTTGGTTCAGATATAGATTCAGTTCGTCGAAATAGAAACATAATGCTCAGCTTCTACTGATTCTTCCATTGTATCGTGGGAGATAGATGCTCAACGAGACCTCAAACATTGACAGTGAGAGGATGAATATATTTTAAAGAAACTGTATTTATACGTGTCTTGATTTGGAAAATCATTCACTCTTTTAGTATATGTTATTTCTTTCAATTTTAAATTACTTGTTGTGTTCATTTTGTAACTAATAAAAATATATTATTCTGCAATAATTTTTGTCTGACATTTATTTGGTTAAAAAAGTTTCAAAAACAAAGTGGTCTAATTCAATCTTCCTTCTTAGTTGCATAAAATAAAAATTCAATTCCAAATTTTAATATGAACGAGAATAATATTTCTCATTTTCTTTTATCTCCCACTTTGAATTTCAGCACGAGAGTTAAAAATGAGATATTTATTACTATTTATTTTTATTTTTATTTCTTGCTTAATTTACTTTCTTTTATTTTTGTCAAAATGTTAAATAATTTGACTTTATATTTGTTAGCTTCAAATCCATTGAAATCTTAAGGGTGTAGGAATTCCTAGAGAGCTTATTGATCGAAATCTACTAAATCTTTTAAAATCTTCGAAATTAATAAAATGCTTAGAAATTCACAAGTTAGGGGCTAGGCTTGAACATCGGGTGGGTCAGTTTGAGTATTTCAATATCCAAAACCACTCTTTATGCTTTAAGTATTTCGAAAATGAAACCATTCGGGTCCTTATAATTACTGTAATCAAACTCAAATACAAACTATCGGTTTCGATTTGGGTTCGATTATACCGAAACTATATTTTATATATATTTAATAAACATTTTCGTATAAGTCATTTCAATATATATACCTAATATGTTACTACTTAACAATATTTGTGAAAGTGAAAAGATTCAGCTAAGAAATCTTCATTAAATAAAATAACGGAGACAAAAAACCACGAGAAGAAGAGAAAATTAAAAATTAAATTACAGTTTGAGAAGAAATTATTATTTTTTTTAATAAATCTTATTCAATCCATAAGTGAGGCATGCAAGACTCTATAATTTAATTATGGACAATGCTTAAATTCTTTTGCACATAAAATGAATTAAAAAACACTAATAGATAAATAACTATACAGTATCAAGAATGCAATCCACATATTGAACTCTCTATTTGAATAAAAAAAGAAAAATTATATTTCAAAACGAATTCAAGATAACAAAAAAGGTACACCATAGTCAAGCTATGAATATATTAAATTCAATTTCCACGTATTATAAAAAAAAATTGCTTAAGGTTTTAAATAATACAAGAAAGTAAAAAACATGAATTGTGAAAAATGAACGCTTTGATTCATCAACTTACACCACAATCTATCTTCATTTTTTTTTTTATTCATAAAAAGCCCAAATTGTAAAGATTAATATGTACTAACATCTGAAATGCAACAATTTGATGTGAGACAATAGACCAAAAAATAGGAGTCAATCTTGATTTCTAAAGGTTAGAGTCTAGAATTTTAGATAAATTACTACCCAAATTAGTATTTTTAAGTTTTGTATTTTTTTTTACCTAGCCTATAAATTGTAAATAAAAAAATTATATAGAAAATCGATTTTATTCGGTATGCACGGTTCTGGTTCAGAAATCAAGAATCGACTCAGACCGAGTTAGTTCTCGGTTCCAATTTCTAATTTTTTTTTTTTTTGAAATCAAACTGGAACCTCTAGTTCCGATTCAATTTCGATTCGGGAGGTTCGATTTCGATTAAAATGTCTAGACCTATTAGGGGCAATTAAATTTTAATGGAATATATTAAAATATAAACTTAGGACGCCTAAATTTATATTTTAAAATTGGAGTTGATGACACCTATGTAATTTTGTTTAGTTATAGAGTCAAACATACTAAATATAGTGTAATTGTTAAAGGATTTTAAAAATTCCATAAAGTTTAGGCTTCCAACTCAAATTCCAACACATTCTATTAAAATGTAGGGTTCAAAATTTTAATAGATTTTAGTAGAATGCAAACCCATAAATATAAATACAGAGCTCTTCAGGAATTTCAGCCTGACAAGATTTTAATGGATTTTGAGTCAATAAATATAAAGTCAAAATATTTATACTTTTGGCAATAATAAAATAAAATTAAAATAATAAAAAAATAATAAAAATAAATAGTAATAAGGTATCTAGTTTTCAATTATTGTACCAAAATTCAAAATGGGAGAGAAAATGAGAAATGGGGTTATCGTTTCTATTGAAATTTGGAATCAAATGTTCTAGGAAACTAAGAACGAAAATTGTGTTAGATTATTATGTTTTGAAACTTTATTAACAAAACTAAACGTCTTTAATCATAAAATTTTTTGATGTAATTCTTGGAACTATAACCAAAATGATTTTATTTTCATATTGAACTAATTTTTATGGCACCTCGTCACCAGGGACGGATCCAGGATCGGATTACAGACCAGGCTAATACATAAAAAAAAAATTACACAAGAAATTTTTTTTTTTTACATAAATTTTTTTTATTTCTACTAAAAAAATTAAATGGGCTGGGGGCTGGACCAGGCTATAGCTAGGTCCAGCCCCCCCTAAATCCGTCCCTGCTCGTCACTATCATTTGAGATCTTATTCATGAACTTATTACCCATATTATTTTTCACTATCATAATCACTCTCGAAGAAATTTAGGAGCATATTCGAATGAGTAATGCTATCTATCACTATTGATATTGAACACCAATTTAGATGTGAGCATATTATATGTTATAGTATTGTAATTTAATTTAACACTCAATTTCACCTATTCGATATTAAACATTAGCAGTGGTAGGTTATTCAAACTCTAGTACTCATATTCAAACTCTAGTAGTCATCAGTGGTTACTGTACGTTGACTGGCCGACAATTTTGAATTTTCATGCTTAAATGCAAAGCCTTCGAGATAGGATTTTGATCAGGCAAGGGAAAGGGTAAACATTATAAGAATTATGTTCGTTCCTAACTTTTTTTTTTTTTGTCAAATTCTTATTTTGCAACAATCAATTAATTAGCACATCTCATTCTTAGTGATTGCTTTTGCTTTTAAATGAGAGAGAAATATTTTTATAGCATTTTTGCGATGTGCAAATACATTTTTTTACGTTCTTCCAAAAAATCTTTTGGACAGAAATCGTTATCAAACGACAAGATATGCTTATTAATAAAAGGTTGAAGATAATAATGCTTCGAAAAAAAGGTTGGTAATATAAGTGCTACAATAAACAAAAATTGACAACTTTTAAGTATGATCAACTAATAAAAAATGTGGTGCGAATATAATCACCTAAGAAAATAATATTTTTTTTTTCTTTGGCTAATATTAAGTCTCTGTTTGATTTAGATAAAAATTATATATTTAATATATTTTGATAAAAATTAAGGAATGATTCACAAAATTTGTGGTTAAAATTAATTATTAACTTTAATTTAAATTTTAATCACCTTTTGTAGCCAAGCTTCTGTTTTATTTAAGTCAAAGTCAAGAATTAATTTTAATTACATATTTCATAGAAGAACAACTTTTCAATTATATATTTTATTATTAAAATTTACTAAAAATTTTTTTTTTCTAATTTTAAAATTCTTAGGGTTACATGAATAAGATTGAGAGGTGGGGCGGAATAATGGAATATGGAATATAGCTTGAATGTACAATTTTTTTTCTCCGAAAATCTCAATATTAAGCTAAATCAATTAAATTTTGTTCTCTATTTTCTCATATTCATCAGCAAATTATCAAGAATTATTCAAGAATTTGTGCTTATGTACATGTTTTAAGAAATTGCTTATTTACAAACCAAAATTATATTTTTTTGGTAGAATGATAATGGAAAGAGGTTTATATCCAAATCAAGATTTTTCTATGTAAGCGCCGTATAATCCAAAGAAAATTGTATAATTCAGTTGTAAGATCTCAAAAAACGATTTCATGTATCTAATGCAAGATTATAACTTTACAAGGTCAAATAAATTCTATTACAGATTTTAAAATTTTACATTCCCGTCAATCGCTATATAAACTTCGTCGACCATGTATACCTACATCAAACAAAACTTATTTGATTGGCTTGTTCTAGTCATTTAGAGAAAATTCCGCAAGCGTATTGGATCGTTGACAAATAATACGTGGTGAGTACGTGTATCGTCCGAAGAGGAATAACGTTAAACTATAGTGTACTGGTTCTGATCAAACTCGATCAATCGTAACACAAAAGGTTTGTTTGTTTTGTGATTATCCTAAATTACGCTAAAAATATTGTAAAAGATTGGTTTTAATCAAATAATGAGACGAATATATTGGATTTTTGACTCCACCTATTGATATTTATTCCCAATTCTCGACTTATGTAAGTTAGTATCATTCAAATATTCATGAAAATCGATAATCTACTAATATCGAATATTCTTTTTCAAGATATATTAAACATATCTTCAATACAAGTTGATGATATTTCCGGTCCGAATTCATATGCAAGTTAGCATTCAATCACACGATTATTATACATGATTGGACACGTCCTAAATATTTTATTACTCGCGTGTCAAACATGTATTGTTCTATTTATTGTGAGTCTTCCAACACTACAAATAAACAATTAATCCTCTTCCAACAAGTTTAATAAACATGGATAAATTCACATAAACCCAAACTAATACAACTTTATGATGTTTGATATATTTTATTGATAAATTATAGCCATGAAAGATAATTGCAATGAGGTCATTTAATTTTTAGGACCCAATAATAAAAGTTTTAGTAAATTCTGCAATAAATTTCTTGCTCCCATCATATTTATTATCTTTATCCCATCTTCGTCGCTGACCTTTCTTTGCCCTATCCCTCCCTCTCCTCATTTATTACTCTCTCCCTTCTCACTCTAATTACAACTTTAAAAAGGAGCAAAAGCCAGAAAACATATTTTTGCTGATAAAATTTGAACTGCCAATGGGTCGATCTCCATGTTGTGACAAAGTTGGTTTGAAGAAAGGGCCATGGACACCTGAAGAGGATCAGAAACTTCTTGCTTATATTGAAGAACATGGCCATGGAAGCTGGCGAGCTTTGCCTGCAAAAGCTGGTAATTATCTTTTCATTTCTCGTATTCTTTTTGTTTTGTAAGGTGGACTATATAGTACTCGACTCGACTCGACTGTATCAAACAAAGTTGTACTTATGTTATGGTGTGTTCAGTGAGGATGGCTTTAGTTGAGTGAATAAAGGATCAAAAAGAAACCTTGTTTATAAAGTTCCATTCGGAATAACACAAATTTACTGTTTCTTTGCTGAATTTTTATGGGTTTTTGTTTTCAGGGCTTCAGAGATGCGGGAAGAGTTGCAGATTGAGGTGGACTAATTATTTGAGACCTGATATTAAAAGAGGGAAGTTCAGTTTACAAGAAGAGCAGACCATCATTCAACTCCATGCCCTCCTAGGAAACAGGTTTTTGCTTTTAATCATTCTTATTTATTTAACAAAATTTTATGAGAAAAGCCCATAATCTTGAATCTTGACTTCAGTAAAGACTTTGTATTAGAGAAGTTCAAAAAAAAAAAATGATTAAATCTCACTTATTTTGGTGTCGAGTCCAGTCTAATACTTCGGTGCCGGTTTAAGAGTTTCGATGAGTGGCATCATTTACTGCCTCCTCTGCAATGTCGCATTTTTAGCCGATGTCCTTACAAATTGCTGAAATTTGAACTTCTGTCATTCAAATGTCTAATTTATAATATATTATTTCAGATTCGCTCGACGTATTTCATATGGTATCTTTTAATACGTCTGTTTTTGTATTTACTTCCCATTAACATAGAAAAAGAGGGTTTTTTCTTGTTTTAACTTGAGAACCAATGGTAGAAAGTTGTTTATTGGATTTTTGTTTTCTTGTTGTCTGAGTTTTTGGCACTTTTTGTTAATTTTAAGATTGTCTTTCCTCAGATGGTCGGCTATAGCCACGCATTTGCCCAAAAGAACAGATAATGAAATCAAGAATTACTGGAATACACATCTGAAGAAAAGATTGGACAAAATGGGGATTGACCCGGTGACCCACAAGCCGAAAAATGATGCTCTCCAGTTGAGCGATGGTCAGTCAAAAAATGCAGCAAATCTTAGCCATATGGCTCAATGGGAGAGTGCCCGTCTAGAGGCCGAGGCACGACTTGTTAGACAATCCAAGTTACGTTCAAATACTTTCACGAATCCTCTCAATTCGTCTGAATTTAGCTCGAGTACTCCAACCCCGATGAAAAAGCCTGTCGGTCTCCCTGGCCCGGCTCGGTGTCTCGACATACTTAAGGCATGGAATGGTGGCGGTGCTATGGTGGGACTTGGTGGTGAACTTGAATCCCCCACATCTACACTTAGCTATTCGGAGAATGCACCGCCTATGTCCACCACCGGAATTGGAGAGAACTTGACTGCATTCGTCGACTTTGTGGGCAACTCCTCCGGGTCCTCTGAGGCCGGAATCATGAAAGAAGAGGGCAAAGAAGAATGGAAGGGTTTCGAGAACTCATCCAATTTGCCCGAATACAGAGATGGGATTGCGAATTCAGTGTCATTTACCTCAGGAATCCATGACATTTCATTGCCAGTCGAAAATGCATGGGAATCAGAATCTCTTAGGGTAAATTCTGAGCATGTTCCAAGTGGAAACTTTGTGCAGAGATTCACAGACCTTCTCTTAAGTACTGCGGGTGCAGACCGCAGTTTCTCCGGAGATGGTGGCAGTTTATCCGGCGATGGTGGCGGAGAGTGGGATAACGGTTGCGGCCCAAGTGGTAGTGGTAATGACAAGAATTATTGGAATAGTATTCTCAATTTGGTGAATTCTTCAAATTCTGATTCACCATTATTTTGAGTGTGTTAACAAATTATCTGCAGAAGTTAGTCATTTCCATGTCCATCAAGCACTTCAATTGTGTATGTAGAATCCTTATTTTCTCATGTGCATTATATTGTCAAAATCTTATGAATAACTTAAAAGTGACTTGAATTTCTTTGGTTTTTGTGTTTAATTTTTCATAAATCATTTTAATATTCACGTAGCAAGATTCCACGAAGTTTCACGTCGGTGAAAGAGTTTGAATGACTTTTGTTCTAGCCATCAAAGTATTTAGGGCTTGTTTGATTGGCCAATCTTTTCCATGAAAAATGGAACAACTTTTAGCTTGTTTGGTGCCTTTTTTTTTTTTATTTTTTCATGGAATTCTTTTTCTTGCTTTTGTCTCGAGTAATGTTATTCATCTGAAAACACAGTCTAGGTGGCTTTAAATGATAGGTTAAATGAAAGGTGAAATTAAATGACTTATTTAATTTTACATATCATTTAATGTCACATTAACGTCATGTAGACTGTGTTTTCATTCCCAGTGGGGATGAATAGCATTACTCTTTTGTCTCACACGTGCCACATTCCTTGGTTTTGTGGAAAACCAATTTCCACCCCAAGTAACTTCCTTTTTTTTTTTTTTTTTTGACCAAC
>CAIGRT010016940.1:0-12674 GCA_903798405.1 Fraxinus platypoda
GTAGAGAGAGTGACGAAGAGAAAAGAGAAGAGAAGGAAAATTTGGATGAAATTGATTAGGGTTTGGATGAAAATTGTACAATTAATATTTAATATTTAAAAATAAAATATCTGATTTTTGAAAAGTGAAACCTTCAATCTGATTTTTGAAATTGAATCTTTAAAATTCTGATTTTGTGTAATTTTCCCTTATTTAAACCATCTTTAAAATTTTTATTTTTTGTTATCACACATTCGAGGTTTACCTTCTTTCTTGAGTTATTCTTAACGACTCATTTGATACGATTGTTGAAAATTCAAAAGTTGTTATTGAAATTAAAAAATTATTTTGAACTTGGATAATTTTTTAAAAGTATTTTATATGATTGGAAGAATTTTTTATTGTAATTTTTCATAAAGTTCTTTTATGAAAAATAGAAGTAAAAATAAAAATTATATGCCTAAGTGGAACTTGTTACACTTGTTGATCTTTAGACTATACAAATGGCTCGAGTAGACACAATCTAATCTATCCAGTCTCTAGAGAACTCGAACCACCTTTACACATAATAGAAAATGGCAGCACTACGTTTGCGCCACCTCACTCCATTTCCCCCCTTTATATGTATCACCAAACGGCCCCCTAATTCCTCACATTTACATGCTCTCTCTATCTCTCGCAGTAAAATCAAACGCATCTCAATCTCAGTAATGGCTTCAGCTGCAAAGAAGGTACTCCGCTGTACTATCAATGTTCAAATGAATTATTGCAGGTTCAATTGCGTGATAATTTAATGACTTGGCTACTGTGTTGTTACCTTTAGGTTTTGGTGCCGGTTGCGCATGGAACGGAGCCGCTGGAGGCTGTGATAACTATTGATGTGTTGAGGAGAGCTGGCGCCGATGTGACTGTGGCTTCGGTGGAGAAACAGCTATGTGTTGATGCTTGTCACGGAGTGAAAATCATCGGCGATGCCCTTATTTCTGATTGCGCTGATACTGCATATGATCTTATTTCTCTTCCGGTATGCTTTATATATCTAATTATTTTGAGCACTAGTTTTTCTTTTTGTAATTTTCTATGAACTGGAAGTTTTTGACGGATTTCCCTAACAATGAATCGATATATTATACGTTTACTAGACTGGCCTGTTCAGGACTGATAAATTGCCAATTTGCTGATAAATGAACTATTTTTATCTGATCTAAATATCTCTATGCAAAAGTAGTTATGCAAAATTCACTAATGATCGGGTACAAGTCTGCTTAACTAATATTGTTTTACTGTCAGCGGGTGAATAATCTGGAATTCATTTTCTTCGCCAAATCAGCATCTATTGCCACTGTCTGCTACTAATTGCTGAGTAGTTAAGCAAACTTTTATATATGTGCGACCAACAATTGAATGAAGATTGATGACTATGATTTTGATTTTGGTTTTGGTTTTGGTTTTGGATACAATAGTGAAAGTTACATCATCTGAAATTGTTTGTTTTAAATGGTTAGCATCTCTCTGATTTTTATTACTACTTCTATTGTAAATATACTTATTTACCCAAAAACTCCTGAATTGATATATCCGTTGCTGATGCTATGGGTGCAAGTTACAGCTAGTAGCTACGCACCATATCTAGTACAGATTATCTTTCAACCATAAAATTTGTTTTTGGAAAGCTTGTTGTGAGTAAAATGCAACTATGGTCTAGGGAGGAATGCCTGGTGCAGCCACTCTTAGAGAGTGCAAAACATTGGAAAGCATGGTGAAGAATCAGGCTGCTGATGGCCGCCCATATGCTGCAATATGTGCAGCTCCTGCAGTTGCGCTTGGATCGTGGGGTCTCTTGAAGGGGTTGAAAGTAAGCTAGAATAGCTACACTATTTGTTTATTTCCTAGTATTTGTTTATACGAAGCTTGTATAGTTGATGATCTTCCTCAAATGACTGAAATGGCAATTATCCTCGACAGGCAACTTGTTACCCATCATTTATGGAGCAGCTATCATCTTCTGCTACTTCTGTCGAATCGAGAGTCCAGAAGGATGGAAAAGTCGTGACCAGTCGAGGACCGGGAACAGCTATGGAGTATTCTGTAAGCCTGGTCGAACTACTCTACGGGAAGGAAAAAGCTGATGAAGTTTCTGGACCACTGGTAATGTTTCCTTCTCTTGTAATTTGCACGATCTGCATTATTCATTTCTTGATTAGTAGGGATAATCACAATTCATATTGTCTAATCCTGTCAAGTAGTTCTAATGGATGTAGAATTGATTTTGGATTATCGATCAGATTATTATACATGTGCATTAAATGATCTAAATTGCCAAGGAGAGTTTAGGTCAGAGTGATGCAAGCCCTGTTTTCAGAAGAGGGGCCCTGTGATGCACTCTCAGATACTCCATAGAGGGTTTATAGAAGGCAATATCGTTCATCGATCCTGTAGCTGTGTCAAGTTACATGTATGTGGTCTGAGGGACATACATTACCATCTCTATGGTTAGAAGTAGCGCATATAAGGTTGAAGAAGAGGGATATGGAGACTATTCCAAACAAGTATACTTGTGTAAGTGAGCCAAAAAGCATGGTTGGAATTTTTCATTCACATGGACAATGTAAAGGGGAATCTCCAAAGTTTACACTCTGAGATGAGTAACATGATTGTGTGGACTAAAAGGACATATGACCTTATGGAGAGATGAACTAGGAGGATATCCTTGTAGGTTTATTAAGAGCCAACTGGGAAAGACTATTCTATTGGAACACCCAGAAACTTTTTGAAGCAAATTCGCTGCCTCTCTCGTTTTACTGGATGGATTCCTTGCACATTTTTGCCTAAGAAAATGTGGAAAACTGCAGATCATCTAGTTAAATTTGTCTTATGGGTGTTTAAATTGCAAAGTGCCTGATAATGCTTGGTGCCACCTCCAAATTCTGGATCTTCAATTGCTTAGGCATCAAAATTTTGCCTCTGGCGCCATGGATTTTCAGTTGTTCAATGGTGGAAGTATCTGCGTTACATGTTCAATATTTTACAGTTGTACTGGTTCGCTGAACTTTTATGTGTGCATGATTTCTAGAACTTTTCTTACCCTTCTTTGTGGGCGCGCGATCAGCCCTCTCTTCATTCCATCTTTGATTTATTATTATTATTATTTTCTGATAAACTCTAACAGCTTATATTTGTTATCAGGTTATGCGCTCAAATCACGGGGATGAGTATACATTCACTGAGCTAAACCCAGTAAAGTGGACATCTGGGGATCGTCCACGGGTATCTGAGTTTGTTGTTTCTATTGTCTGCTTGTCTAATACTTGCAATGTTGTTTCAAATTGAATCTCTGTCCTTAGTACGTAGAAGCAACCTTTCCCATGGCAATTCTTTCTGCGTTTCACTTGCACATGCAATTACTAACCAACAACCAAACCTCGTTTTCCCTTGTCGAGATGTTTTTTCTTTTATTGGGATATCTTAAACTTTCAATGGAAGCATTTGATCAAAGGAGATGTGTTCTTTCCGTTATCAGCTTAGCTTATACTTGTATCCAATTATAGAAAGCACTTCCAATAGAGGACTCCTCCCCCGAACAAAAACCTCAATTGAATTGCTACATTTTTTCAAAGTACGATCTTTGACTTCTTTTTCCAAATCACAATTTACTTGTTTGCCTTTGCAGATTCTTGTACCCATTGCTAATGGAACCGAGGAGATGGAAGCTGTTATAATAATAGATGTACTACGACGAGCAAAAGCTGAAGTGGTGGTGGCATCTGTTGAAGATAAATTAGAAATCCTGGCTTCCAGGAAAGTTAAACTAGTAGCAGATGTTCTTCTAGACGAGGCTCTAAAACGTTCTTATGACCTTATTGTTTTGCCTGTAAGTGCAGGACCTTTATCATCATTTGTGGTTGTAGATTAAAAATAAAACCTCATAATCTAAGAGATAATTACCATCACGTGTTACTCTTATGCAGGGCGGACTTGGTGGTGCACAAGCCTTTGCCAACTCAGAGAAGCTCGTAAATTCGCTGAAGAAGCAAAGGGAAGCAAATAAACCCTACGGGGCAATATGTGCTTCCCCAGCTTTAGTCCTTGAGCCCCATGGCTTGTTGAAGGTACCATTTATTGTAGAATTCCTCTTTTGCCCTGCCAAAATTCTGCGTCGTCTTCTCTCATCGCAGTGTCTACACAGGGTAGGAAGGCCACTGCTTTCCCAGCGATGTGCAACAAACTGTCGGATTCAAGCGAAGCAGAAAACCGAGTTGTGGTCGATGGCAATCTCATCACTAGCAGAGGTCCGGGAACTACCATGGAGTTCTCTTTGGTGATCACAGAGAAACTATTCGGACGAGAGAAAGCACTAGAGCTGGCCAAGACTATGCTTTTTGTAAAGCAGTAGAGCCTGTAGCACACGCCTCTGGTAACACCTCGACTCTCTCGATGAGTAGCGTCTTTCAAACGAAGTTGACTGCGCAAGTTTGCTGTGTAATCTTTTAAGCTATTACGAAGTAATAAGTAGTCCTTTTGTAGAGGGAAATGTTCTGTATTCTGGGCTTGTCGTTTTGACATCATTATCGACTATTACTTCGAATACATATATGTTTGATAGTAACCTTTTTTTTTTTTGGTTCATCGTACTTCACCGACAATAAAAAATTATATTAAACTATAAGTTTAAATACCAACAAAATTGAAAAAAAGTTTAAAGTATGGTTTATGAAATTAGAGTAACTAATTAATTATTGATATTAGGCATTGAAAAATATAAGCAGTTTGGATTATGAAATTAGAGTAACATATTTTTGTATTAAAATTTTATTTTATTTTGAAAGTTAATATTGTAATTTATCTGACAATAGTTTAAATTAAAAATATTTATATTTATTTTTAAGTAGTTTTGTTTGATTTCAAAACGTCGTTAAAATTTCGAAATTTAAATTATATCATATTAGAATGATTTGACTTATCTTCAAGTCGATTCGTTAATGGGTACCTGTGACATCAAATTGACGATTTCAAAAAAGCGATTTCGAAGTTGTCTTTCTCGATTATTCCTAAACAAATCTAAAAACATCCAGATGCTTCTTTATTTTTGTCACAAAAACTTAAATTTGTCAAAAAGGATTGCGTAATAAGATTAAAAAATAACTAGTTTGGAGTATAATGTCACTCAATTCCCCTAAAATTTCATTTGCTAACGTGAACATACGTTCGTCACTGGGTATTTCCCTGATTTTATTATTAATCACCGGTNTTATTATTTTGTTTTAATTATTTTCCCAGTTACAAATCTCATAATTTTATGAGTAGACGCAGTCTTGCAATTTTGACTTTAGACAAATTCAGATTGAATTTATGACTTTTTCAAAATTTCTACAATCGCGTGATATATTCTCTTTTTGTAATTACATTCTTCTTTCAAAAAAATCAATCATGTCAACACTTTCACCTTCTGCAGTTTTACGGGAATTAAAATTAGATTTTTAGTAAATTTTGATAAAAATTGATAAAATGTATGGTTGAAAAGTTGTAAATCTCATTAAATATGTGATTAAAATTAATTGTTGACTTTGATTTAAATTAAAATTTAGATTTTAATTTCCACGAAAACATAAGCTAGGGATAAAATTATCGAATTCTTGTATAATGAACTGAAAAAATGGTTAACTTATTCCCACTTATTGAGGGGTTGTTTGAAAAGGTTTTGATTAAAGTTTTAGCAATTTTTTGTAAAAGTTGATGAAATATTGTGTGTTTCATGAAATGTGCAGTTAATTAATTATTAACTTTGACATAAGTTTTTCGGAAACTTTTTAAGAGCCTGTTTGTCTACCATTATTGGTAGAGAAATTGAGTAAGGAATAGTATTTTTTGGAGAATGTGTGGTTGAAATTTAAAGTAACTTTATTGGTTTGTGTGTGGAATATTTTATTGAGTGAATATGTGGTTGAGATTGTTTACTGTAGAAAACAATGTTTGTAAAAATGATTGTCTACCATTATTGGTAGAGAAATTGAGTAAGGAATAGTATTTTTTGGAGAATGTGTGGTTGAAATTTAAAGTAACTTTATTAGTTTGTGTGTGGAATATTTTATTGAGTGAATATGTGGTTGAGATTGTTTACTTAGAAAATAATGTTTGTAAAAATAGTAGACAAACAGGGGCTAAGTTATCCCAAACAAGCACTTTTTATGCTCAAGTGTCAATTGAACGTACATGTTAAACCAAGTTTTAAAATTGTGAAAAATAATTTAGCTCCTATTTGAGCACCATTTTGATAAGAAAATGTATTTTGAAATAGTGATGGAGAATGTATGATTAAAAAAAAATGAAAAGTTTTCAATTTACGTATAAAATTATTTTAAAAGAGAATATGGGATTGATAATAAGTTTTTGAAGAAAAAAAATGGAAGCCTAGGCTTAATTATTTTTCTTGTAATTATACATCTTTTATGATTCATGATAAGATAATTCGGTGACATATATGTGGCGAGTATTTCAAACAAGAGCTCCAATCAATACAAAAGTCTAAACAAGAGATTCATCATTGTCACATCCTTAGAAGTGTCATTAAAGTTTAACTTTAAATCCAAGCTAGAGAGGTCAATGTCTCAAGTCAAGATAATACCATTAAATACTTGAGGATGAACGAAAAGAGTTCGGTCTAACCACTCACATAACAACACATTGGAACATCAATCGAGTACAACAAAGACTTTGAACAATTCAGATCGAGTGGATTTCACACGTTAAAAAAAACTACTTAAGATTTTAAAGAATCGTCGTTGGAGCATTTCAGATAGGCAAGAAAATATTGGAATCTATATTCTTGATGATTAGACAATAATTAATATATTTAAATAATTCATATTCAAAACTTTAATTTATAGTTACAAGTAATTCTCGTACTCAAAGTTATGTCTAAGCAACAGTAAATTAACATGTGTACTGTACCTATGAATACAAAATAAATAATAATAATAATAAAAGAAAATAGCACGATAAGCTATACAATAATTTGAAAGTCTTTTATCAAGTTGGTAAGTCTTACAAGATAATCTTTTTAAAAAATTGGCCGCTGTTTGGATTTCATTAAAATTTTAATATATTTTCTTTTTTCTTCTTTTCAACCATACATTTTTTAATAAAATAATATTACACGTAGATTTAAAATTTTTCCTTCTTTTTTAAATACACATTCTTCATAAATTATTTATAATATTCATTAACTACAATAGTTTCAAACAATTATTTAACTCAGATTTCAATATCCAACTGCACCAATTGAGGAGAATAAATATAAATGGTGGGCGATGTGTAATTCATCATATTATGCAACTATAATATGATTCTGTTCTATTTCTCTCTGTACCGAACCATTTACTTCCTTGCCAGCGCAAAAATACAACAAATAGGTAAGTTTCTTGTCATATTTTACAGAATTCTGTGTAAATGATTTTTTTTTTATTTGTTAATCTGCTCTATTTTTGGTACCAATTATTAGTTCTGATTCGCGGGTATTCTTTGGGTTTTGATCTGTATGAGAATTTTAGAAGAATTTGTGCTTAGCTTCAGATGAAATAAATCAAGGGTTCATTTCCACACTGGTAAATTAGTTCTTAGCTATGTTATTGTTGGACTTTTAATGTAATTGGCAAGTCTGTGAACAAATAGGACTAGAAATAGTATGTTGTAAAAGGAGTAAGTTGTAAATATTATAAATTGAGTTGTATTAGGTCTATGATTTGAGAATCTAAAGAAGGAAAAAATGCCGCCGCAATTTCGCTGGACTGTCGCCGTGACTTTACTCGAGCGGTAGAAATAGAAACATTGTCGACCGCCCGCCGGATTGCCTTCGCTTGAGCGACAACCTGTCGCTAAGCTCTCGCTCGGGCGACAGGGTTATTTGGAGAATTTTAATTCACGTTTTTAAGGCTTTTTGTCCGGCCCATTCAACCCTAAACCTACAGTATAAATACCAGAAAGTCTTTGAACGGTTTCTGAGAAGGTTGAACATTGAGAAAACATAGATTGCTTCATATCCTCTCCATAAAAATCATCTATAAGCTTTCAACCTTCACAGTTTGATTGATTCTTGGCGGTGAAAACGTCAAATACATATAATCCAAATACCAAATTGCTACTTTGCGGTGAAAACATCAAATACATATAATCCAAATACTAAACTGCTACTTCCTAAACACCTTTCAAAGTTCTGAAGATCAAAGAAAGGTGACTGGAGTTCCAGTTGTTGGAGAATGCGGAGTTCTTCGTTGATCCACAGGAGATAGATGGATTCATAAAGCTGGGAATTGGTGCATGAGCACGCAATCCAGAATGGCTTTGAAAATTGCAGTCGGGTTGGTGCGGGAGCACGCAATCCAAGAGGGCTGTGGAAATTGTAGTCAAGAGGTCAGAGTGGCAGTCGTGTCTAGCGAACTGTAAGTTCATAATTCGTTTATCGTGGATTTTTAACTAGCAAAGTGCCCGAAGTTTTTACCCTATTGCGGTTTCTCCGTGATCATTCCGTGTGTTGTTACCGTTTTCATATAATTGCGGTAATTCAACATAGGAAAATTAGACTTTTTGATTAATCATCTAGAAATAATTAAAAAAGTGACTTATTACTATTTAATTATTAATTTTTAATTCCGCTTAATCACCTATTCACCCCCCCTCTATGTGTAATTTGAGTCAAATCTCGTTATTTCAGTTATTATCAAGAAAATTTATAATTTGTTTGGTAAAATAGATTGTACAGTATTGGTCGAATTGGATTGTATTATTGGAGAAAGAAGAAACTAAAATTTTGTTCATTGCAGTCGTATCTACGAGGAAGTATTAAGAAAGAAAAGAAAAGAAAGTCTTGTTGATTATAATGTCCTGTTGGAAATTTAGGGTAATATAAGGATTAAAATATCCGAATTGAAAAAGTCTCCAATAGGTGCGTCGATTGTGCACGACTCTTCAAATGCAAATGGTGCATATTAAAGAGTTGTTTCGAATGGGTGTGACGTTTTGATAAGGTGCGATCTAGACTATCAATTTTGAAATGGCATCGTCTAATGATTGGAATTAGTTTAGCCACAAGATTTGACCCTTCGGAGAGACACATACAATTCTATAAATAGAGACCTTTAATTCCTTTTTTTCCCACTCCAAATCAGTTCCATATAATTGATTTCTAATTCTTTCTTTCTCTAAATTCTGTCAAAATAATTTTCAAATTATTTTTGAGTTTCATATTTCATATCTTTCCTCCTAGAAGAGTACAATTAAGCGTTTGCAAGGCAAAATTAATATTGTGCCATATTAATTTTGGAAGAAGCGTTGTATCTTGGAAGACGGATCCATTTGATCCTATTAGTACTAGTGCTTGAGGCAAAATTCGTTTTAAGGAGATTTGCCATATTAATTTTGGAAGAAGCATCGTATCTTGGAAGACGGATCCATTTGATCATGTTAGCACTAGTGCTAGAGGCAAAATCCGTTTTAAGGAGATTTGCATTCGCATATTTCGCTTTATTTTATCTTCTTCGATTTCTGCATTTTCTACATTTGTATAAGTAGTGATCTATTTATTATTATGCATATACTATGATTCGGCAAGTCGTTACTCTAGTATTTGCATGCACGTGTTTTTTTATCAATTGAATATAATTCATGCACTAATTTATCCAACATGCCCTCGTTCATGTCTAATATTGGATATTGAACATGCTTGAGGTATTAAGAGTTGTTGTTCTTCCTTTATCTCCTCTTGCTAAATTTTTTTGCCGGGAGAAAGTTATAGTTGTTGCAGCTGTCACTCCGAGTAATAGGTTGAGAATTTTGAGAGGAAAAATGTATCTACAATTGAATTGTTTTCTTGATTCTAAGAAAATTGCATTTATAGAAGTCCAGTTATTGATGTTTTAAAGTCTATCTTGTATCCGGTCATATACGCCTGGGATTATATAGTTTGTTGACTCATTAAATTGGTAGGGATTTTCTTCTTTAATTTACTTTTCATAACCTCAACTTTTTGTTAATTTAGTGTATTATGAACTTGCTTGTGCTAAGGTAGAATCATTTCCATGATGTTCTCCTCTTCTTCTTCTTTTTAGCTAAGATCAATTTTTGGTGAATTCATAGGTGAATTCTGTTCACTCGATGGTTCAAAGGAATTATATATAATTTGACGCATCAATTGACATCAAGAGACTGGGTGGATGACTTGCTTTACTGCCTGTTTCAAACAAAAAGCTTCTTCCCCAGCAAAGCAAAACGTGGGTTTTAAAAAAGGTAGATTTCAAGATAGTACCAATCTTTGAAACTGAAATAATCGATCAGAATCATCTTAACTTTGCTAGTTTCTTGGGCCTTTTAGCTTGATTTAGATCATCAAATCACATTTTCCGAGTTATGATATTTATTAACTTTTGCACACGTCTTTTCAGCATGTGCTTATATCTGCATCAGAGCTTCGAATGGAAATTCAGAAAGGAATATAGAAAAGTCAAGTGAGGAAAATGTAAAACTGTACAGTTACAAAGAATTACAACTCGCGACAGAAAATTTTAATCCAAGAAATAAGATTGGGGAAGGAGGCTTTGGTTCCGTCTACAAGGTAATGTGCAGCTTCTTGATCGATCCTCATTCGTGGGAGTACGGTTTTAAAACCGATGATTCTTGTTCAGACATACACTCAAACTATCTTCTAACTTTTAGGGGAGGCTAAAGGATGGCTCCTTGGCTGCTGTAAAGGTTCTTTCTGTCGAGTCAAAGCAGGGTGTCCGTGAGTTCTTAACAGAGATAATGACGATATCAGGCACGGAACATGAGAACCTGGTGAAGTTGTATGGGTGCTGTGCAGAAAGGGATCATAGAATTTTGGTTTATGGTCACGTAGAGAATAATAGCCTTTCTCAAACTCTCCTAGGTAATTTGCGGCTCATAACATCATATTTGTACTCTCATTTTTCTTGTCTAGATTGTAATAGCTAAATATCTATATATGTAGGTGATGGTTACAGTAACATTCAGTTTAGCTGGAAAACACGGACTAAAATTTGCATGGGGGTAGCACGAGGGCTTGCATTCCTCCACGAGGAAGTCCGACCTCATATTGTTCACAGAGATATCAAACCTAGCAACATTCTCCTCGACAAAGACCTAACTCCAAAAATCTCAGATTTTGGTCTGGCAAAGCTTTTTCCAGATAACTTGACTCATATTAGCACACGTGTAGCTGGCACGCTGTAAGTGCAGAAATTCTTGTGCTTCTGTTTGGAAATCGAACTTATTTTGTTGACCGTCAATATCGAAAATAAATGTGCCCTTCTATCATACTTAGCAAAACTATGGGAGAAATGTCAATGAAGAATGAAAGAATAATATCATGTTAGTCTTTACAGTTAGCAATAGAGATCTAGATGATATATTCTTTAGGCTGGCACCCGCAGTGATTATATGCCATTTGAATTCACAAATTTGGAAATTTTACGTACTTGTGGCACTGTACACGAGGTATTCAGTACTGTAATATGTCTTTCACAATGAGAGAGTCAGATGTTATGAAAGCGATGGTTATAGATATTTGTTATGGACTTTGGTCTCTTGATTATGGGATCTTTTATCTCCTTGTGTATAACTGCAGTTATATATTCCTGTGTTTTATATAATGAATGAACTGTTTATTTTCGTCGTAGAGGTTATTTGGCCCCTGAGTATGCGATTCAAGGCCAGTTGACGAGAAAAGCGGATGTTTATGGTTTCGGTGTTCTCCTGTTGGAAATTGTCAGTGGAAGAAGCAACACAAATAAGAGATTGCCCGTTGAAGAACGTTATCTTCTTGAAACGGTATGGAGGTCTTGATTTGCGGTTTTCTTCCATCAATTATTAGAAGGGAATATGTTTACTTTAGATATTACCGGACAAAAGCTTGGCCAGAAAGAAAAAAGAAAAAATCTTGGTCTTGGCTTACAACTTAGTCAGATAGATAAGCAATTATCGCAAGTCATTAGGGGTTAAGCTTAATCCTAACCTGGAGAGCAATAATGACCGAAATGAAGATCACACACAGCCACAAACACATGTTCATTGTGGTTCACTCTTTATATGAGAGGTACATCCACTAGGCGTTGCCTATTTTTCACTATAATGTCGAATGAGATAACACAGTTTCCCTCACGCCTCTCTGTCTTTTCTCAGACAAAGCGGCCCCCTTCAGTTCCTTCATATAACATAGGAAACTAGAGCAACTCCTCAGAGTCCAACACATGCAAAATGTGAAAATGTACAGGGGTTGGCTCGTGTTATTGATAGTAGCTACTTTAGATTTTACCAGAATATACTTTATCTACCTAGATACACTCTTTTGGTAGCTAAATAGATATTGCTTCTCTTCCTCTATCTTTAAGCCTTCTTACACAGTGAAACTCTTTTGCAGGCATGGAAATTATACGAGAAAAGGGAGCTGGTTCAACTGGTTGACACGGCACTTGAAGGCGACTTCAATATGGATGAGGCTTGCAGATATTTGAAGATTGGCCTTTTATGCACCCAAGACATGCCAAAAAGCCGTCCAGCCATGTCTACTGTGTTGAAATTGCTTACAGGTGAGATGGACTTGCCCAAGAAAAAGATATCTAAACCAGCCATACTCTCTGAATTAATGACTGTGAATAGCAATACGACGTCGCCTGGCTGGGGAAATCAAG
>CAIGRT010016948.1:7175-19553 GCA_903798405.1 Fraxinus platypoda
AAGGGTAATTAACACATAACGTCTCCACTTTTTATTGTTATTGTGTAAAACGTCCTTACTTTTTTTTTTTTTTTGCATTTTTACCATTAATTCACCGAGTAATGCTAAGTGTACATCATCTCCTATATAAGGGTGTCCATTATGGACACCCTTATGTAGGGTGTGATGTACCACTAGCACAACCCTAATTCACCATTGATTGTACAAATCATCATTGCTATCCATTTTCATCCAATTTCTCAATAAATAATTATGAAATGACAATTATACCCTCATATTTAAATAAAATAAATAAATAACTAATTGCAATCATAGTCTCAATTTTTTGAAAAAAGTGTAAACTAGTCCCGAGTAAATTATTAAAAAAATTAAAAATTATATATATATATTTTAAAAAAAAGTGTAAACAAGTCCCAAATAAATTATGAAAAAAATTAGAAATTAAAATTTAAAAAGTGCTAACGAGTCTCAAATGAATTATGAAAAAATTGCAAATGAGTCCCAAATAAATTATTAAAAAATTAGAAATTATTTAAAAAAAAAAAAAGTGGAGTCCGAAATAAAGTATTAAAAAAATTAGAATTTTTTTTTAAATGCAGTCCCAAATAAATAAATTATTAAAAAATTAGAAATTAAAAAATCTAAAAAGTGCAACAAGTGCCAAATAAATTATTTTAAAAATTAGAAATTAAAAAAATAATTTTCTTTTTCTTATTATTTAAAAAAGAGGGTATAATCATCATTTTATAGTGTTTTATTGAAAATTTGGATGAAAATAGATAAAAATAATGGTTTGCGTAATTAAATGAAAATGAAAGGTAAAGACATTTTTTACAATACCAGTGAAATGTAGTGACATTATGTTCTAATCACACTTTTAATAATTTATTTGGGATTCGTTTGCACCTTTTTAAAAAAATTGGGGACCCATTATTGAACTATTGAACTTGGATGACCCATTAAGAATCGGTTTGGAGACCTCTAAAAACTTTTCTACTTTCCAGAATTAGGGAAATTACACTAATGGTCCTCGACTAACAAGTCAAGACTTAAAAAAAAACAAGCTGATCCTTAACATCAACTTAAACTGTGAAATCTAGAATAGATCAATAACAAAAACAATTTAAATCTTAAATCAAAAAGTCACTTGAACCTCATAAAACGCATCTTAAAATTTATGTACAACAATTCAAGTCGATAAATAAAACTCAACTTCATAAAATTAGACACGCGAGACCATAAAACAATGTAAGAGAGATTTGTTCCGTTACCTTCATTGGAAACTTAAATGTGCAACTATAAAGTAGGAGCCAACTTGGATATTTTTCAAAGGTTGATAACCAACTTGCTAATGAAATAGTAGGCCTGGGACTAATATTGCAAATTTCAGCTAGAAATAAAACTTTATACCAAGAAAAGTTATTATCACTACAGCAAATGGTTTGCCAGAAAGTCACCAGAATACTCACAATGTCGGGCCCCACCTTGTATTTTTTTAAAAAGAATACATATGCGGGTCCCACCGTATGTGTCTTCTCTATTGACTTTCTATGGCCTCTGCCTCTGTACACGAAGCAGAGTTCTTATTATTATGTTTTGCTTCTTGGATATACAAAAGCGAGCTTAATCTAATCTTGTACCTGCTACTTCCGGCAAATCAAACTTTCTATAGACAAGAATTTGACAGTTTTGTCATTTTATGTAATGAACAGACAATTCATTTGAATGAACTACATCTATAAGCAAAATGACGAAAGTTTAAAAATAACCCATTTAATATCAACATCCATGAAAAACAAGCAAATTTTCAAATTTACATAAATTGTACAGAAACCAATCCCCTGTATACAGATCTAACGGCATGTAGACTGTACTGGACAGTATCAAATCTCGTTCTTCATAATGTCGAGTTGTCTACTATTGTGTAGCAAACATGCTCTGCACATTTTCTTCTATCCTTGCATTTACTTAATACAATCAAACACAAACTTTAAATAAAGAAAAAAAAAAGAACAAATATTCAAATATTTGACTCCCCAAGACATTATAATTTATAATTCAAAACCAAAGAATATATATATGAATTGAACAAAAGGAATCCTTCTCACTTTACTGCATTATATTCACGAATTTCAATCAGATGACTTAATCTTGGACCTGTAGATGAGCTTCTTCTTCTTTGAACTTTGGTTATCCAGTGTCAGCACAATCTTACCAGGTTCACCAGATTTGAAGTTGCAACTGATTATCGGCTCGTCGGATGGCCCGATCTTCCTCGATTTCTGTACAATCCAAGTGTATCCACCCTCAGCACTGGGTACAAACTCAGCTCCATAGGAAATGTCCCAGCCTACCACTCTCACCTCCCAAACCAATTGGCACGCCTGCCGATCCAAAGAAATTTCGAAAATCAGCATTCAAAAATGAAAATGGATGGTTACTAATAATAGGATTACTCATGCAGAGAAGCTTGTATGAACAAGTGAAAACCCATAATTCACAACCAATATTCTAGTTTCTGTTGATTCAATCATAAAGACCAGGATATTAACATCAAAAACGCGTTAATTCACAAAGGATATTGAGAATTTGGCAAGCCTCGATGATTTTTTAAGTTCAATGATTGCTCATAGTGGTCCTATTTATTATACAATACAATCAAAATACACAAAAGGAAAATCTGAAAATTACCAGAACAAAAATCCTAGTGCAAGATGGAAATATAAACATTACCACACTAATACTAAAATAATCCCTAAACCTCAGAAAGATAATAAAAATGCGAGTTTGACTCCATAGAGATGGGATTTGCCCAAAAACCACAAGAGCTCAAAGGCCTTGCCCACAAGTTTTTATCTTAAGATAGTGATTACTTGGAAAAAAGGGATCACTTGCCAAATCCAACTTTGTTAATCACAATCTGGACTATTAACCAAGAGCTCAAAGGCCTTGCCCACAAGTTTTTATCATAAGATAATGTTTACTTGGAAAAATGGGATCATTTGCCAATTTCGACTTCGTTAATTACAATCTCAACTATTAACCAAGACTCTCGTCTATGATATGATTTTGACCTCACGATTGTCTCCGAATGCCATATATATCTACTTTTTGCGGGTTGCAATAATCACTAATTTCATAGACTTGCTCACCTCAGGAATTGGCAGTTCAATAGTGTGCTTGGATGCTGGCTTGATAAATTCCTCACTTGCAGGATCGGCAGTTGTAAATTCCTGTTCACCCTCCCTGCTGAGGCCTCCATATTGAACTGGCACTTGCTCAGGTGCTATGTATCTGATAATTTCAGTCCAAAAATAGATGTGTTAAAATCACAGACTTTTACAAAAAGAGTAAATAAGTGATTATTTATCAAATGAAAATAGTATCAAAGGACTAACTTGAAGAGGGTTTCAGCAGTCTTAGTAGGGCCTGCAAATACAAACTTGCTTTTGGTCCTCTCAGTGAAGAATGGACTGATCATCCTGTTGTAAGCCACATACCACCATGGAACATTGACGAACACCTATTTCACCACCAACACACAAATCAAACTTGTTAAAGAAGATAAATATTTATTCATCTAAATTTATCTGCAGCACAGCCTTCATGTACAACTTTTTAGCTGACACGTAAATGATTTTCATAGATGCATGGTGGCAAGACAAGAAAGAAATGGTTTATGGGTGTAAACTTTATACCTGTTTGGCAACAAATTCAGGATAATTGTCCTGGAGCAACTGGAGGGCCTGGTTGGTGGCCTGGCGGAGTTCTTTCTTTAAAAGGAAAAGTCCAGGGGAATTCTTCAGATCATTCACTTGGACAATTGTACAAACACCTTCTGGGCTAAAATCAAGCTTCCTTATACTTTTCTCCAAGAATTGAATCCTCCATCTTAAAAACTTGGCTCGTTTCTCAGCATCAGCAAAAGTGTTGTTGTACAAATCCTTGTCCTGGAATTCTCCGTATGCATTATAACAAACGGGGTGTCCTTCTTTATCCACTCCATGCATATACACAACCTTTTCAAGCCCCTCTCCGACGTTTTCTTCTTCCAAGAGTTCATCAATCTTGAATTCTTCTCTCCAGGCTACAACACTTTTCAGCATCGAGAAGGCTTCTTTGACCTTGAAATCCCTGGCTCTGAGGAATTTGAGGAGAATTGCATCGCTTCTTTCGTCGGCCAAAAGTGGGATTCCCCAGATGGAAACCTCCTCCGGTGGTGGTGGTAGTGCTGTTTCTTCGACTGCTTCCTCCTCCTCCGTCGGGGCAGGGGGACACTCCTCTGCCGGTGGCGGTGGAACTTCATGAACTATAGTTTCTTTTATTTCTTCGACAGCAGCTTCAACTTTTTCTTCAATTTTTTCAACAACAGATTCTGATGGCTCTGCCGCCGCAGCCGGTGGAGTGGGTTTCTCTTCCTCCTTTTTCTCCACTGGGGCCGCTGGTTTTGGCGGCGGCGGAACTTCAGAAGGAGCTTCACATGATTCTTTTTTCTCCTCAGGTTTTGATTCTTCTTCTTCCTTTTTCTCTTCAGGTTTTGGTTCTTCTTCTTTTATCTTCTCTTCAGCTTTTGGTTCTTCAGGTTTCTTTTCTTCCTCCTTGGCCGCAGGGGGCGGAGGCGGAGCAGTGAATTCATGCTTGTTAAGTGCTTCTTGAATCAACAATTTGAATTCATCCAACGCCTTCTTTTGTGGGTCAATCAGATCATCGACCTTGTTGCTTTCCTCTTTAAACGAAGCCGATTCAGTTATTTTGTTCTTTTCAACAGCACCACCTTCAACCACCTCTTCCGCCGCCGGCTTCTCAGCCTTTTCTACCTCACACTCCGCCTCCGGCTGTGGTGGCGCCTCCTTCTCTGTGGGTTTCTCAGGCACCGGGACATCAGTTACCACAACCTCTTCACTTGCAGGCACAGCAACAGATTTCTTGGTTTCTTCAGCCATGATTATACAATTCGAGAAAATAAACAAGAAATTATAGGATTTATGATAATTGATTCAACCAGAGAGTTGGGATTAATATAATATAGGGAGTGGGCTACAAGAACAAGGGATTGTGAATGTAACAGTCTGTATTGCCAGCTAGTTTGCAATGGGGTCCACGACCACCTATTCAAACTGATAGAAATGTTATGTATATCTTAATTGTCCAGAATCTTCTCCTACTAAGTATAGAAACTATGCGTGCATTCATTGTATGTATTTTGTTTTCTTTAACGGCCGAGTTTTTACATTTTATGAAATGTCTATGTTTGGCTAAACTTATAAGTAAATAAAAAGTTACTTTAAATAACTTATTTTTACCTTTTCTTCAACATATTGTAAAGTGACGTTTAGGATGATGTTATTTATATTGAATTTTGTTTTCAGATTCATTACTTCTCTTGTTTAATGAAGTATTTTGTAAGGAAGAAAAAGCTAATTTTTTCTTTATTCTCGGAGTTGAAATGTTGTAATTTTTTTTTTTCCCTTTTTCTACGAATTCAAAGATTAATCTAAAGAAGATATCTATAGCTAAGCCCCCGTTTGATTTAAATTAAAATTTCAAATTAAAGTCAACAATTAATTTTAACTATACATTTCATATGACTCACAATTTTTTAATCATACGTTCATCAGCTTTTATCAAAATCTACTTAAAATTTTGATTTTAATCTCTATCAGACAAGAGCAAACTTGCAGAATGTTTGGTGGGGATTAAAATTAGAATTTTAGTAAATCGTGATAGAAATTTTTGAAATGTGTGGTTGAAAAGTTGTTGGACCCACGAAATATGTGGTTGATATTGATTATTTGACTTTGACTTAAATTAAAATTTGATTTTAACCCGAAACAAACAAGGCCTTGGCATGATTAATTTATTAAGTCAATAATTTTTACTAGGTATCGTAATCATTACAGGATTGAAATTTGGGTGATATAGCTTGCACATTAAATGATAAGGTTAGGTGTGGAATTTAAAAACTATGGGCACATACGATTTTTTGAGTACTTTTCAAGGATTCAACAAACTAATTCCTATAAACGTCCATTTATTATATTGTAACAAATTTCGTAAAAAAAAAAAAAATAGAATTTCCAACGTAGTATGTGGGACCAATGGGCCTTCACATTTCATGAGGTAAAGCAATCCAAGTCCGTTAGGTAATCTTTACTTGCTGTCTTTTCAATTTCTGAAAATTTAAATTTAAATTTAAAATTTCCTTTCCAACAGATTTTAAGCGTGAAGGCCCCAACTTGTCTCTATCCGTTGGGGAAAAGTTATTTTATTTTCATCATTTCACGATTTTTGGTCATAAACATTTTTTGGAAATAGCTAATTCTGATAAATTACAAATTGGTCATAAACGGTTTTATTGAAGTCCCTAGATCAAAATTATTATTCAAGAGTTTCAAATATAGGGGTGGACGATTTTTTTCTCAAAATTCGAGCCAAATATATTTTCTCATAGAAACCTGAATCGAGAACTAATATTACATAGAAAGTAAATGAAATTCAAATGCAATAAGAAACCAACACGGGTTACAAATTGATGGCAACCGACCGATTACATTGAGGGGTTGATCGACCATATAAACATATCTGAAATGCTGGAGCGCATTTTTTAAGGCTCTCGGACATGTCTACTGCATGGACAAAAATTGATTGCACATAAGTACACTCCAAAAAGTTTCAGGTATGGTTAGCGACTTTTTACCGAGTTTATTACTTTCGAACTGATCTTCACGCTTATATTACTTTTTCTTTCTATCTATTTACTTCCACATCACAGGTCGAACAAGGAGATAGCCCCAATCACTTTTTGTAGGTAGCCCAGTAATAGACGCGGTTGGCACCACCTTGTTCCGTTAAGAAAGTTGAAGAGTAGTGTCGGTGTAGTTTTATAATCGAACCCCACTAAACAATGTGGTTATATTATACTTAAATTTTTTCTAGTTCTGAATTTTAAAATATAAAAAAACGAGTGGATCTAGTCCGATTCTTGGTACTGGCAATAAACTTGAATCCTAATTAAATTCGGCAGTCAAATTATTTTTAATAATCTCTCAATTAAATAAATTTATACGCATAAATGACAAGAAAGAAAATATAAAAATTTACAGAACATTTTAGCCTCCGTTTCAAAAAATTTAATACAAAACGGTCATAAAAAAAAAAAAAATTTGGTTGATTAACGAGAGGGATATTTTTCATGCGTTATTTTTTTTAAATAATAAAGATCATCATATAATATTAATTATATTTATTCTAATTAATGAGAAATTAAGTACGAGTATGCCACGTTAATTATAAGTATATGAGCTAAAGAGAGAGGCGAATTTTTTATTTATTTTTTAAATATTGCTGGAAATGTTGTATTGATTTACAGCAGGTCAAACTTATTAATTAATTGCCTGTCAATTTTAATTATTATTTAAATTATAAGTGCCGGCTGGTCCAGGCAGCCTTATTAATTATTAGAGGTTAATTTGTGGATTATAATTATTCTTAACGTGTGTGTGTGTGTTTTCGTGGCATATTATAATTAATAGTGTAGAATATTTTGTTTAGATAATGGAAAGATATAAAAGGAAAACCGAAATTCCATATTTGAAATTTATTATTCTCATCTCTTTTTCTTTTTCTCCAAGCAAGAATAAAGGGGAAAAAGAGATTATAATTGATTGGTTGATAACGCGTAAAAGCTTTAATGATTTCTTATATTATTTAGTATGATTATTTTTATTGAAAGGTAAAAGATAACGTTAGATTGATATTTAAATTAGAATTTTATCGATTTTTTTAGTCTACTTCAAAAAAAAATTGCGATTTGAGTTGAGCAACGTAAAAGTCACAAGTTGAGTTTCTTTCCAAACATCCCAAAGCCCTATCTTTAAAATTTCATTGGTAGGGCAATGCATAGGTTGGGTTTGATCATTTTTTATCCAACTCAAACGGAATTCAACATGGTCTATTTGATCAAAAGTCAAATCAACTAAACTCAATCAATGGTTTAAATCCAACCAAACCCAAACTGATCAAGCGTGGGTCAATTTGAATTGAGTTGGTCGATTTGTGCTATTTTCACGAGAATTAGAACATTTTGCAATATTTTTAATGAGAATTAGAGTATTTGTCCCAAGTTTAAAAAGTTCACTTACCAGTAAATTTATTGAAAATATCTAGGCTTAGGCCAAATATGCTCGAATTACACACAAGCAGTTTCTTAGATGCTAGAGTACTTTAATAAGCATGTCATTTAGCCCCTGTTTGGTGCACATTAATACCAAAGTAATGCATTCATTCTATCACATCATGCACAGTGACCATCCGACGCAATTGCCATTCAATTGCATTTTAGTCATTCATTCCATTTATGCCCCTATTAAAATTGTTACACACGATTGGGGGAAAGGGTAAAGATGGGAAAAAAAAAATTGGAGCAGGTACAATTTGGTGTATGACCGGCACTGCAAGTTGTTAGCTAATTACTGTATAACGTTTCAATTTATTCTAATTGAAGGAAAAAAAGGTGGCCCAAACAGGGGCTTAGTTTCTATTTTAATGTATGCTCGTAGTTATTCATGTTCTGTAATATTTTTCTTCGGACATTGGGTGATACGAAATATATATGTGTGTGTTACAATTTTTTATAGTCAGAAGCTAGATCACTCCTTGGACAACTTGACGTTAAAGTGCTAATCATACAAAATAGTGAATAAATTGAGAATTGTGTACTTTTTAACTATAGTGAAATGTTATATTTATAGTGATCAAAGACCTCTATTTAATAGTCTTGCATTCACTGAACTATTGCACCATACTAAATTAATTATGTGGCTGAAGGTTTCAATAAAACTCCGAATCTTTCCTTAGTTTGTCTGGACTCCTCCTCTAGTTACTCTTACTAAAATCAGTTTAGGTTTTTCCATTCAGGTATTAATTTTTTTTTTTTAATTCATCGGGTTAGATTAGACTTTAATTCATAACTCTAGACCCAACTCAATTCGACCTCAAATTTGATTTTCTAATCCAACCCAACCCAAATTGAACCTAAAAACCAACCTAAACAGATCGATTTGAGTTGGGTTTGAATGGTTTAAGTCGATTTTTGCACAACACCATAGATATAGTACATAATCATGATTAATAGTTTCCTACTACAATTGTGATTTATCTTTTCTAGTTTCATTTTCTAATTTCAATAGGTTTTACCTTTTAATTCTTATTTCTTATTTAGAATATGATTTCTATTCTTTATTGATTAGAATAGAATTTATAATTTCTTTTAAATTATGATTTTATATTAGTTTCCTTATATTAATAGAATTATAGAATAATTTTGCCTATAAATATAAATGTATTGTACAATTTTGAACAATAATAAATTATTATTTAATATGTAAGACGAGACTGTTCAAATATCGTTCTTACTTATTACATAAATTTCATAAAGCTTACGCACCAAATTGGTATCAGAGTAAAGAAATTACCTTATTTTGATGGCCAACAAAGGTCTTGATAGCAGTCAAATCGCCGACGACGAACGAAGGTTCGACAAACTCGAACAAAGAATTGACGGGATCAATAATACCATTCACAATGTCACGTAGATGCTAACTGTATTGAGTTTTGAAAGGAATCATGAGCCCTAGGAGAAGCAAGCTGACAAAAAATTGCAGACTTCAACTGCTATGAATTTGGTAACAGGTAGTTATAAAGTTTCCTTGAGTCCCAGCTAATTTTGAATACACGCAAGTTATTGAGGATTCTAAGAAAGTTTATCAAAAAGATATAAAATGGTCCAATTTGAAGTACAAGAAGATTTTTAGAACACGATGCACAATCAACAATAAAGTATGCAATGTGATAATAAATCATGAGAGTAGTGAGAACTTGATATCTAAAGCACTAGTAAAAGCTTTAAATATGAAAATTGAAAAATATTCATTTGGCTATAAATGTTCACAAGATAAAAGGGAGCAAAAAATTTATAATAAGGAGGTATGCAAAATTTCACTTTTGAATAGTACTACAAATATGAGATTATATGTAACGTGGTAGAGATTGACAATTGTCATGTACTCTGGGGGACAACCATTGTAATATGACGTAGATGTCACTTATATAAATCGAGATAGTAGGTATATGTTTAGGTGGTTTGATAAGAAGATTGTTTTGATCATGTGATGAGTAATTTGTGATTACTGGAGTTAACAAAGAGAAAAAGATTTGTAAGGGAGATGACAAGGTTAAAAAATATGCATTTCAAAGTAATGAGCATGTTGCAATCCATGATACTACAATAGAAAAAGAAAAGCATGTGCAAGTTAAAAACCCAAAAAATTGTTGATTCCTTATACATGGAAATTGACAATGAAAATAATCGTAACGATGAAAAACACTCCGGTGAAATTATAATTGAAAATCCCAAGATTGAGTCGCACTCCAATGACGAACGAGTTAAAGATCATAAGTGTCTAACAGGAGATGAAAAAATAAAACTTTTCAATCACGAAGGAGTCAAATGTGAAGAATGTCGAATTGAGAATAAAAATTTTATCGATCTTTTCTACAGCTTTACTGTCAAATAATTGTATGAAAATAAGGAAAACATGGACGTTGAGGATTTGAGTCCACGTACCAATTCTTTTGTGTTGAAGAAATCATCAATAAACATTATAACAGAGGTGAGAAACGTGAATAATTGAAAATAGCATAAGTGGAATCTATCGAGAGCGAACTCAAGGATGAGAAATCGAATCATGCTTCATTTATGAATTAATGTTATGTATAAATTATCCGTGAACAAAATATAACAAGCATGATAGGAACAAAGTTGACTTTAAACAATGCAACTGAGAATATAACGACATTTATTGTGCACATCAAGAAATTGAAATTTCTTCAATATTAGCATTGACAGAAATTTTTGAATATTTTCCTTTCGATTGATTGATTTTTTCTTCAAGAAAATTCGAGGACAAATTTTATTCAAGTAGAGGGGATTGATATAGTACATAATCATGATTAAATTAATAGTTTCCTACTACAATTATGATTTATTTATTTTTAGTTATAATAAGTTTTATCTTTTAATTTTTATTTCTTATTTAAAATATGATTTCTTTTCTTTATTAATTAGAACATGATTTCTAATTTCTTTTATATTAGGATTTTATATTAGTTTCGTTATATTAATAGAATTAAGGAATAATTTTGCATATAAATATAAATGTATTATACAATTTTGAACAACAATCAATTATTATTCAATATATAAAACAAGATTGTTCAAATATCGTTCTTATTATCGTTCTTATTTATTATATAATTCTTATCATAAGAATTTTATAAAGCTTCCGCACCAACTACTCACCGGTAAATATAAAACTTAAATTCTTTTTTTTTTCAAATTTATTTTTAATCACACATTTTATGAGATTCACTATTTTTATCAATTTTTAAACTATAAATTTCATCAATATTTATCAAAATCTATTAATAATAGGATTTTTAGTTTATGGTGTGTTTGATATATATTATTGAAGAAATAATGTATTTTAAATAGTGATATGATGAGAAATATATGGTTAAAAAATAAAAAAAAGTAATTGATGTGATATAAAATATTATTTTATTAAAAATATGTAGTTAAAAATGAGTTTTGAAATAATGTATTTTGAAAGAATATGTACCAAACAGGAGCTAAAGTAAAAGGAGTTTAGTTTCAAAATTGACAATTGATGGTGACAACAAACTAATAAATAGAAAAGACATTTTGGCATTAATTTTTTGAGTGTGACCCCTTTCATCAAATTGCTTTCTTTGAATCTTCGAGGATTTTTCAATCAATGAATTATTCACAATAATATTTTGGACGGTGAAATTTTTTATGAACAAAAAATATGTGTGTGTGTTTCTACAAAATGAAATAGATATTGGCAGAGCAAAAGTTTGCTTGAAAAAACTTGCGTTGGTTTAAAATAAAATAAAAATATATGAGTGGGAACGTAGTAAAAAAAATTTCTTAGATAAAATTTTAATATATTCAAATTAATTTAAATTAAAAGTTTTTAAACCTTTTATTCTTGAGAATAGGCGTCAAGATTTTCACGTTCGATTCTTTTGTAGAAATGGAATTATGAAACAACAATTTAAGTACTATAATTCACAAAATAACTATATTTTGAAAAGAGCGTGAAAAAAATAATGAAACGAATATCTTGTCGACGTAATCACAATTACATTTTAACGATGTTTTCTATGTAGGAAAATTGTTTCAATATAGAATACCGGATTCGCAGTAGCAGATTCAATAACTTTTAATACAATGGATTCAAATATACACAACATATTTAATACAGTAACAGATTCGACAATATGTTAAATTGCAGT
>CAIGRT010016968.1:0-12292 GCA_903798405.1 Fraxinus platypoda
CTCGTACAATTCATTTATTTATTTGCCTGCACGTTTAATAATTCATTTTCAATTAAATATATATTGAAAAACGAAAATTAAGGTATTATAACAGGACTAAAATCGTCCAGAAAATAATTCTCATTTGATACGATATTTAATATATTATAGATGTAAATCTAAATGGAGCTTATTATATGAGAAGTGATTTTTTTTTTGTCTAATTTTACTAGTTTTTTCAACAAGAATTTGTCTGTTAAAGTTGTCGTTACACAACATATATTATTATTTTCAAAGCTATTTTAATTTAGAAGTTTCACTCTCTATTACGGATTGCTATATTGGTCCTCCATCACTATACTAACAGTACCTAATGATAGTGTAACAGACATCATAACCAAACTAGATTGCTGAAATCAAATAGATAAGGTTGTCTGCTATTAGGAGCACACTAATTCTGGAAATTAACCAACATTTTTGACAATTTTTTTTGTGGCCCATTTTTCATTAGAAATCCAATACACTCACAACTTTCTTGTTAACGGATATCTACGAAGTTTGATCATTTCGCCTACTCTCTTACATTATCGAATCATGTCTCCTGAATACTTGTATTTTTAGACGACTCGTTTTACTCGTTTTAACACGTACGTCAACCTCCATATTCCACATGTTGCCTTTCCATCCCACCCACAAGAGTATGCTGACAATGTTGGACGTGTACCCGGATGAGCATTGACATCACTTGTGGACTAAAAGGATTTGCTGACTCAGCTCCACATATAAAGAACTGATTCTTTGCTAATTATATATGGTGTCCATTAGTGCTTGAATATAGACAATTAAAGCATCATTTAACTTTATATTATGCGATGCTAAAAGCAACAATTTGCTTTTCATTTGTTTAATCTCTAATTTTGGTGATTAAGGGAGAAAAGAGCTGTTCAGAGGATAATTAAATGGAGCTTTTTCCAAGTGGAGGAAAAAGGGATAGAATGGACCCTCTAATCATAGTAACAAATTAAAAAACCGGCCACCAAATTTTAAGAATATGGATAAGGTTTAGTTACAAGTCAAATCCATATGGACAAGAATATGTCCGGCAGAAATTTTGTTTTTTTTTTGTCTGTGCTGGTTAGATTGGGAGCTTTCTTCACTACTTCTACTGCTTTTCGTGTGCTGTTTTCAGAATAAAAATGTCATTAGTATTCGAACGTGGCTTGGTGTGATTAAAGAGTCGGAGTGTTGTTAGATTGCGTTGATCGGGAAAGGCAATGAATGAAAAAAATAGCATGTCAGTAGTAACGAAAATGTTTTCTTTGTTTTTGAGGAAAATATGGTTACGTAGTCAAAAGCTGAATATATTTTCATTTACTGACATCATTTGTAAATAGTTTACATTATATTAGTCAATTTTAAGTTGAAATTTTGCAGCTTGAATAATTTACGTCATGCTAGATAGGAAATAATTAATTAAGTTAAATAAAATAAAAGTTGAGCTGTAATTCTATTTATGTCAACAATCTCAAGGTTTACGTGGCCAAAGTTTATGGAGGCTAACACATCTTTAATTTTGTGTCATTTTAATTGAATCCCCTATAGCAAGTTACGATTACTGCAATGTTTTATTTTTGATTTTTTTTTTTCTTAACACAAATCAGTACATGGTTGATGACGGTAGTATGAAATTGTAAATGCAGTCCCGTTTGGTGCACATTTTTGGAAAAAAGAATGAATTTTTACTGTTAATGTGATGGAGAATATGTGATTGAAAAAGAAGGAAAAATCATTGATGTGATGGAAAATATTATTTTATTGAAGAATGTGTGGTTAAAAATGAGAATGAAAAAAATAATGTGGCTCAAACAGGACCAGAATTGAACGTAGTACCTTGACTCGTATTTGAAAATATTTTTAATAGTACATTATTCTTAATGCTTTAATTTTGGATGCAGTCGTCTTGTTGTGTTTTATTATTTTTCTTGGGTCGAAGAAGCCCTAATTTTATGTGTGTTTTTACGATTTGGATGGATAACTTAATGAAACCCATGTTTGGTCCGGATTAAAATCTGATTTTAATTTAAGTTAAAATTAAATAATCAATATTAATCACATCTTTCATGATCCCACAACTTTTCAACCACACATTTCAAAAACTTCTATCACTATCTACTAAAAGTTTAATTTTAATCCCCATCAAATCCTCTCGAAATTGATTTTTCCCGTAAAAATGGGAAGACAAAAATAAAAATAAAATTCACCTTTTGAGTCAGAAAAAAGCAGAGCTAAAAATTCACCTGATAAGTACTGTCACCTATATATATATATAAATTCAATCGCGTGTGCGCACGCAGTTCATGGAGCGTGCAGTCACCTCTCACTGTACTGGATAAGAACTTTCAGCCTCCATGTCAGCATTCCAAATAAACGATCCTTCTTTCCCTCCAGTACTATTCCCTCCTTTTATCTGCGATGGTCTATGATTAATCTTCACGCGTCAGCTCGTGCAATTTTGACTCCACACGATTTTAAACCTACGGTCCGCACTGCATAGAATTGTACACAATGGAAATGTAGCACCTTCCCTTTGCCCCTCTCTAAAAACTCGCATATCTTTTACAATTCTTGAATTAAAGAGGACATTGGGAATTCCCCTCATCCACTCTCCCAGCTGCCATCTTTGTTTAATCAACAAATGGGTGCAAATGCTTCTGCTATGCCGGGGGAACCCAATGGACCGATGAGGCCCAAGCTGGAGGATATACCGGAATCCTGTATGGCTCTGGTTCTTTCCTACTTGGAACCGCAGGAGATTGCCAAGCTGGCACGGATCAACCGGGCTTTCCGGGCAGCCGCTTCCGCGGATTTCATCTGGATTCCCAAATTTCCCTCCAACTACACCTTTATTCTCAGCAAACTGCCTGATCAAGGCCTGATTAACATGGATAAAAAGGATATTTATGCCAGGTTTTGCAGACCCAACTCTTTTGACGGTGGCACAAAGGTTTGCTTATTCAAATTCTTATTTTTTCCCCTTCTGTTCCTGGATTGTGAAATTTGATTTTTTTTGTTCGTTTGTTTGTGGGAATAGGAATTTTGGATTGATAAGAGAACCGGAGGGACATATTTGTCGATTTCTTCGAAGGCCATGGCGATTACGGGTATAGATGATCGGAGATATTGGAATCACATTCAAACTGATGAATCTAGGTGGGTATTTTAAACGTTCACGAATTTGTTTGGTTGTTTCGCATATCTATGCACAAATTGATCAGAAAATGTGAATGTATTGCTTTTATTTAAAGAAAACTTGCATGTCTGAAAGATTTTCTTCATAATTGTATTACGTTTCTTGAGGTTCAAAATTTCAAGTTAAAAAGGCTGTATCTTGATTGAAATAGATCGAATTACCTTCAAATTTAACGGTTTATTTTTAGTTTCTGAAGCCTCGAAATATTAGGGATCAAAAGAACTGGAAGAATGAATACCAAAACTAATATATGATTCTGAGTTTCCATAAAATATGGTAAAAAGAAAAATTGAAGATTAGTTGAAAAGAATATTGTTTTAGGCAGTCTGGAAATGGGAGTTGAATTCTTGTCCCTATCCAGGTTTGGAATAAATAATTCTTCCTTTTAATTTCTGTTCACTTTAATTTTGGGCGCAATGGGTAAATCCAGCGTAGAATTACAGTACTCACATTGAAAGATCAAGAACCTTTGCTGTCCAAAAGATAGACGTTCAAGAGAACGAGAGAGACAGATTTATTCGAAGAGATGGGTTGGTGTAGGAGATGATGGTCTGCTAGCTCTACTGTAGCTCCGCCACCACCCCTTCAGTGCTGGCTAGTTGTAGATTTGCTCAATATTTTAATAAAACTAACTACTTTGTATTAAAGTGACAACTTTCTCAAAAATGATGCTGATAAAGCTGAAGCTGATGACTAATTCTGTAGTAGGGGAAAAAAAAAATTGGTGGAGGGAAATGAAGCCTTTTCTAACTGAAGTCCCATTTGATGTGTTTTTTAGATGCCAGATATTACAATCATGCCAGTAATACTGTGGAATAAACTATTCGTTTAGAAACGGCTAGATGCCTTTGGATATAATACCAAGAAAATGTTAAACAATAGTCAAATGTTTTGTGATTTGAAAAATATATTGTGCCTGAATATTGGATTCTTTTTAGGTCAAAAGCTTTGCAGCTAATAGGAGGCCCATTGCATCCCCTTTAGATGCCAGCAATTATTCACCTGTTATGTTATTTTGTGAAGAGGACTTTAGTCAGTTTGTTTTTAGAGCCAATAGGCATCATATGATCGTTAGTAGGGTTGTGAACTGGAAAAATACTCTGTCATCCAAACTTGCTTCAAAATCTGGAATAGCTTTAGGAATATCACTAACTGCTTTGTGGTAAACCTTTTCTATGAAGGAAGTAAGGTTTTATTGTGATTGGATCCCCCCTCCATTTAGTGTAGTGTAAGCAATTTTACAAAACAGTGATGTGTGCACTAAATATTTCGATAGATAATTCACTTGTTTGTTTTAGAAGCAAAGAAATCTTTCTCTAAATACAAGTCCTGTTCATTCTGTTCAGCCTTTTTATGTAATGTTTTTGAATTATTAAGCAATAGGGAAACTGAATGATTTCTCGTGACTTCTTCCTGTAGGTTCCAAACAATTGCCTATCTTCAACAAATCTGGTGGCTTGAAGTAAGTGGGGACATTGAGTTCCAATTCCCAGCAGGAACATATAGTTTGTTCTTCAGACTCCAGCTGGGAAGGGTTGGCAAAAGATTAGGTCGTAAGGTCTGTAATTCAGACAACATACATGGGTGGGACATAAAACCTGTACAATTTCAGCTGTCGACGCTGGATGGGCAGCATGCTGTATCCCGGTGCATGTTGGACAATTTTGGAAACTGGGTACACTACCACGTGGGAGATTTTGTTGTCGAGGATCCTAACGCATCAACAAAGATCAAATACTCTTTGACTCAGATTGATTGTACCCACACCAAAGGTGGTTTATGTGTAGATTCGGTTTTGATACGCCCCAAAAGATTAGGTAAAGAATTGTTTTTTGTAGACGAACCTAATAAAAAATCGCAATATGCTGAATAAGAAAGTGTCAAAAGAATAGATTGCTTCTTGAGGAGTGTGGGATGTTTTTAGGTGTGGATGCAATCTGTAATTTTGTTTGAAATCAGTCATTTGATATTTTCTGGTATTGAGGTTTGGTGGTGCAAGGTGATTCTTGTACATAATTTCAACTATTTTGTTCAGAATATAGATATTGCTTCGTTTGTCTGCTATTTGCCTGTCTTCTGTTTCCCGGTTTTGTACTCGATTTTCTGTTATTTATTTAGACTGCAGTTGTTGGTCAATAATTCAATAGCTGAGGGAAATTTAATTTTATATTTTCATGAGGTAACTGGAAAAGAACCTCACTGTTTTGAAAGTTGCTTTGCAATACAGGGAGGCAATATTTGGTTGGTGAAATCTTCTTGTTGTTTAGTAAAATCAAAGTATCAAAACTAAAACACTCATTTTCCAAAAAAAAAATAAAAAAATAAAATTTATTTTTTAGTATTGTTTAGCTCCTATTTGACTTTAATTTTTTAAAATTCATTTTTTCCCGACTCTCATTTTCAACTACAAATTTTATAGAACCCACAATTTTTATTAATTTCTAAAACATATATTTCATCAATTTTATTAAAAATATACTAAAACTCTGATTTTTAGTCAAACCAAACAAGGGTCTAATTTCACTCTATCAAACCTATCACGGTGTACACAGAAAAAGAAAGAAGGGTGAACTATTATCAGTTTTAATAATTATGTAAATTCTTGGGTTCTAAAAATTGTAATTGATATTTATTATGTGAAGCTTATTTGAAAATGTTTTTAATGACTAGGGATGTACATAGATCTTTCCACATATTTGGAGGCTTGGAAATGAAATTATAATTTTTATTATTTTCCTATTCTTGGAAGCAATTTTTAACGACACAACAACCTCTATTGTTCTCTAACTTGACGATGATTTATGAAAGCTTTCATTTTGTTTTATATTTCCAAGAGGTAATAATTTAACTGAACACTCATGGTGTTTGAACTAATGTCACTAGAAAAAACACTTTCTTCCGTCTTTGGTACTTAACTTATTTCTTGCACGTTGAAATTTCATTTTCTGCACATTTGTATTAATGTTTGCCCAAAGGAGTACATAGAAGATCTCGTTAACTAACAAAAAGATACATGCTTATGAAAGTGAAAGAGTGATTAAGTAGAAAATAATTTACTCGATAATAGAATCGTGAAAAATGCTTCTTTCTTTCATATTTTAGAGAATTGGGAAGATGACTACCAAACGGACACGAGATGTTGTTATCCACGAAAAAGAAGATGGATATTCGGAAGCGAGGAATTATATTTCTGTGAAGTTAATAGAAGAATTATCCCAAAAGCAACTATTTGTGCCTTTCTTAGATATGCCGAGTTCATATATAGATGATACGACATGAAATTCAAAAAAATGTCATATATGTTTAATTCCCACTTTAGCGGAGTGTTTGATAAGCCTGTTCATACAAATTCAAATAAATTATCTCTGACGAACGCATGCACGAAAACTTGTAATCGTGATTCTAGCCTTTTTTTTTTTTAGGGTATCATTTGATTTGAGTAATGAAAAATCGACTCTCCAACCAACAACAATATAGAATGGAAACAAATACAGATCAATCGACTCTCCAACGGCAATAAAGAAATTAAAAAGCCGTGGTTCAAAAAAAAAAAAAAAAGTTTCTCTAATTTTAATGAATAATGTTATTCATCCCCAGTAGGAATGAAAACACAGTCTATGTGGCTTTAAATTTAAATGAAATGTATTTAATTTCACCTATCATTTAATGTCACATTAACGCCATGTAGATCGTGTTTTCATCCCCAGTGGGGATGAATAGCATTACTCAATTTTGGAAAATGCTACTTGTACATTATGTACACCCAATGTAGTTGTAGCACCTCCCATCAATTTTAATTCTACCCCTTGGTCGAAGCATCAAAGCAGAAGGACAAGGATCTACAATGGACACCCTTATGTACACCCAATGTACTTGTAGCACCTCCCATCAATTTTAATTCTACCCCTTGGTCGAAGCATCAAAGCAGAAGGACAAGGATCTACAACTTTTGGGTATACAGGAAATTATAACGACCCTGACCCGCACCGCCACGTGAGCCAAGTTGATCAGATCCTTTTCCCACATCCTTAATCCAAGAAAATCTGTTTGGGACGCGGATAATATCGAACGAAAAGGCGAGAAGACATTTCTGAACCTAAATTACTTCAGTCGATTTTACCCAAATATACTGTATTAATACCTTGTACTAACATTTTCCCTGGACCAGAAGTCCAGAACACTCCAGTCCCATCTTCAGGAACATTCACCCCTTACCTCTCCGTACACACGAAGATACACGAAGTGGGTTCTTGCTGGGAAAGTATAAATTCTTGCACCCTCTTCCTTTTTGATTCATTTGCGTTGGGCTATTATTTTTATCGTTGAATTTTGGAACTATTATTGTTTTCTTGCTCTCTCTTAAAGATTTTATGCAATAAGAGGGGAAAATTTGTAAGTTCAGTAATCGAAAGGTTTCTTTTCATACCTTTTAATAAATTTTGTAAAAGATCGATCCTTCTCATACGAAAACACACAGTATTTTGGATTAAAAATCACCTTTTCGTTTTGGGTTATCATGGTTTTTTTGTTTTTGTTTTTCCTGTGGAATAAGATATTAATCATGTTAGTAATCTTTGGTGTGTGTACAATAGTCAGTCGATAAGTAGCATTATAAGGATCGCACGAGACTAAACCCTATTATATCAGGTGATAGATTTTTTTTGGGATTGTTTGTTTTTTTGTCAGTAATGTTAGATTTAATTTTTTTCCCCATTCACTTATCAATGTGGGTTTTCATGTTGGAATGATTACCAGACATCGAGTTGTCAGTCAGACACAGTGGATCATCTGAAAATGGAGTCTTGCATTGATTTCTTGCAATGCCTCGAGGCAGATATGTCCTTTACTATCTTGAGTTGTTTGGATGATCCGGCGGATCTGGTCCATGCAAGTGCTGTCTCGCACTTTTGGTATCAGTTTGGTGAGTTGTCCATGTTCAATTTTAAACTTACGTGACAATGGTTGGTCTACTACTAGTGTATATTTACTTCTCATACCTACTAATTGTTATTTATGTTGCATTACTGGATTTGTGGATAATTCGTTATTTAGTCGCTCAAGCGATCTTCGTTCGGTGCCATTCTTATGAACTGCAGGGAATTGAAGATGTGTACAAGGAGTAATTGCGAGAGAGTGAGATGTAAGGGCATAGTATAAAGGATTCCTCATTGCTATAGACTATTATCAAGGTTCCACATCAAGTTTTTTTTATCTTTTCTGCTTCAGTCATGGATTAGTTCATGGGACATAATTAAGATGTTTCTTGGATACGAGGATGCTAGGGGAGAAAATTATTAGATCAACTATGCTTTAAAGGACAAAATCTTCACAAGATAAAAATAACAGAGATGAGGATGCTAAGGTGATAGTGGTCATGCTAGAATGGATAAAATAACATCCATTCTAACAAATGAGAATATTTGCCAACGTATATAGAGGTGGCACAGGTTGAGAATAATTCAAGAGATGGATTATTTGGGTGATTGGTACATGCTTAAAGGGTTTCCCAGTTATCAGAGAGATGACATTTTAGTAGAACAATTTAGTAAAAGGATGGGAAATCTAACATGGCGAATTCTGGTTGTTAAAGAATTTTAGTTGCTTTGGATGTTCCATTAAATGTATCAATCAATCGAATGGAGTGGTAAAAAGGATTCTTGTGGACCCTAAATTTATTGTAGATGATGCTTAGTTTTTTGTTTGTATGTTGTAAATGTCTAGTGAACATCCAAATACACAAAACTAAACACTTGTTCTCTATGCGCATAGTAATACTTCTGTTATATCAACAGCAATAGCCTATTATGTGGTTTGATGTGTACTTGTTTGTTTCAATACAGTGAGTTGTGCACAATTCACATTTCCTGTCAGTGCTATCTTTTTGCTTTCATGCTTTGTTGTAGTTTGTTGAGGAATGTGATATTACTTGATAGGTAGTACACATTGTTCAAGTTTATAAACATTGCTATTGGAATGCCTAAAATGCCCCATTTCGGACAACTTGGAAACAAATTCAAGGGAATTTTGAAATGTCAAGTTTTTGATGAGCCTTGTTTTGAGTCAATTTTCTTATGAATTATTCAAAGTTATCTAGTTTTTTTACATAAATATAAACTTTCTTTAAAGCGCGTTGAAATTGAATTATCTCAAAGGTTCTATCTTGCTACAAATTTTTTTGATGTATCTGTTGTATTTCAAAAATGAATCCAAAAACTTCCCTAGAAGTTTTTTGTTTTCATTTCAGCCGAAACTATTAGCTGAAACATATTTTTGATCCATCAAATTTCTTGCTGAAGGCCAGTTGTCTCGATATTTCATCTTGATGAACTAGAAGATAGTAAAGATCTCTTTTATGATAGCTTGTTAACGTGGAGCATAGGTCTGTTGCTTCAGCTAGTTTCTCGCTGGATTTGTTATTTCAACATTATCAACATAATAAGGTACATGATGATTAGGTAAAAGTATTTGAGAGAAACTATGTTGTTAGATGCATACTTAAGAAGCTTTTATATATGCTGATCATCTTGTAAATTTATTATTATTCATAAATTTTGATCTACTTTTACATGTTTGATGTCCAGTTTTCTAGGAATTAAGATGGTTGATGATGTAAATCAAATCCTGCTAATTTAAGACGGTGGACCAGGCAATTGTCACTTTCAGCTTGGTTTATGATGGTGCACTTTCTCACATTAATTTCAGGATCTTTCCCAACAAAAAAAACACTAAATAGATTAATATGAAAAAAAGTATATGCTCTTTGACATTTTATACTTGCATATTCTATTGTAAATGATCAGAAATGATGGTATTGTTTTCCCTAAATTTTGCATTTTTATTTTATTTTTTAATCATATTTAGTGCTTTCATACTGTAAATAGGATAGGTATGTTTCAGTATGAGATGTCCATTGATCCTGCCAGTTCTGTATGATTTGGCTCCCAGTTATCAGCTACTTGTACCGTTTAGATTTGAAAGTTCTTTACATTCTATAGTGTGAAAGAGAGATGAATAAATATAAGGAATCAAGGAAAGAAATACTATGCTTTGACTTATGATGACATTGATTTTTCTGACAGTGATTACGAATGGACTCGCTAAACAGGCGTGCTTGAAAATGTATCCTCAGCTATCCGATATTGTCAGTATTGTCAAAATGAACGATGCAACCACAAGATCAGCAGATTATGAATCTAACAACACCACCATGGAATGGGAGATTCTCGAGAGGGATCATAAGGTTTATGCTTCTTTACTTCAGGCTCTTAAAAAGTCCAACCTTTTTCCCAAGGATTGCATAGAAAATGCAATCTGGGCTTCCAGCACTGATAATTATCCAGATGAAAGTGTAGTTAATACTCTGAATCCAAGGGACAGATTTATTAGGAGAGCTTCATACTGGTCTAGTGCAGGCCAAAGTGATCCTGACATGCCCGAGACATTAATGTATAAACTTAGAGATGGTATATGGCTTGTCACAGAGATTGATATACAACCTTTTGAAGGTAATTATTGAGCTTAATTTTTTACTACCTTTCCTTTCCTTGTTAATTACATTGGCTTTTTGTTTGAGCATGTGTATGTGGGTGCTTGTTACTAATAGAATATATTATGTCGCATTTAGCTTTTTTCCAGCCTGGAAAACCCATATATTCGGCGAAATCTGTAAGATTTCGAATAAGTCATCCTAAATTCCCAAGGGAGATTGAAATGAACCTCAAACATTTGCCAGTGCAAAAGCCTTCTGATGACATGTTTGGATGGACATACACTTCGCCAGAGTTTCCAATGAGACAGGTTTTTGTTTGTACTGTGGTTTAATTTTAAACATGTCCGCTTTTGATTTTTGTTCTCATCTTTCCGCTTCATGGCATCTGTATTCTATAGCTTTCTTTTTCTGTATTTGAAACTGTTTAGGTTATTTTCTCACTTGGTTGATGGGGATGGGAGGGGATTTTTGTTATAATAGTACTGTGATTCCCTTTAAAGAAATTTATTCTGTCTTAGCATCCCTACACCTGGGAAATTTAGTAATTTTGTCAGTGAATTTTGAAACCAGTTACTTGAGGGCCCTGCATATCATTTACTTGATTCGTAAATCCCCCCCACATATTATTTTTGGTTTATGCGTGTGTTTGGGGTGGGTGTTGTCAAGAGAGCCTCTACTCATCTTTAGATTGATCTAGAAGTGAAAAGTTGAAGTTCATGCTGGAAGGATCATGTTTGGATAATGTTTTCCTCCGAACAGGAAAATCGTTTGCAGCCATTCAAGCTACCAGAACCCGTCCTTTGCATGGGTGGATATTTGCAGATTGAGTTGTTGGGTAGGGTTCAAAGACAAGAAATGGATGGATTGTTCTACATATGGTGCGTTCCCTTATTCTTTTCCTTGTCCTGTGTATCCTGCATTCTTTATCCTTGTCCTTACCCTGTTATTAACTTATTGTAAGGATGTTTGGTGGATATTAAAATTAGAATGAGGGCCCTGCATATCATTTACTTAATTCGTAAATCCCCCCCACATATTATTTTTGGTTTATGCGTGTGTTTGGGGTGGGTGTTGTCAAGAGAGCCTCTACTCATCTTTAGATTGATCTAGAAGTGAAAAGTTGTAGTTCATGCTGGAAGGATCATGTTTGGATAATGTTTTTCCTCCGAACAGGAAAATCGTTTGCAGCCATTCAAGCTACCAGAACCTGTCCTTTGCATGGGTGGATATTTGCAGATTGAGTTGTTGGGTAGGGTTCAAAGACAAGAAATGGATGGATTGTTCTACATATGGTGCGTTCCCTTATTCTTTTCCTTGTCCTGTATCCTGCATTCTTTATCCTTGTCCTTACCCTGTTATTAACTTATTGTAAGGATGTTTGGTGAAGATTAAAATTAGATTTTTAGTAGATTGTGATAGAAGTTTTTGAAATGTGTAGTTGAAATGTGGGACCCATGAAAGATGTGGTTAATATTGATTGTTTGACTTTGACTTGGATTAAAATCAGATTTTAATCCGGACCAAACATGGGCTATATTGGAATTAGAAACAGTAAAGCAGTTCAGTAAGTTGAT
>CAIGRT010016972.1:0-13859 GCA_903798405.1 Fraxinus platypoda
GATTCTTGAATTCACAAAATCCCCAAGTTTCAAATTCACAAAATTCAAAATCCTTACAGTACTAATAGTCTACTACATGCTCACAATTCACAAACACATTCATATAATCATATTCCATAAAGGAACAAAAAAAAAAAAAAGGAAACTCACTTCACCTACAGCCTACAGGCGAGGCGACGCCGTGACAGGGACACAGCAGGTAGCGCCGCAGCAGCGAAATCTAGTGGCCGAGAGTCGAGACGTCGGACGACCAACTCACAGACGCAACGCACAGGCACGCAGCTAACAACTCCGCAGCACAGCCAATCGCCCCGGTTGTCTCCCTCGTTCCCTCCTCTACCGTTTGGGTTAAAGAAATGAATTGGGGATTTGAGTTTAGGGATTTGGTTTTGTGTGTGGATAATAGGTTGCAAATTGGCCCAATTCATTGGCCTTACTGTTTTAAAAAAAGGTCCAACCGACCCAAACACTGAAACATTAGAAGAAAGGAGAAAAATTCACCCCGTCCGACTGCCTTCTTCATTTCTTCCCAGCGGACGGCGTCAGCGTCACGGCGACTTCAAGCTCCCGGCGGACCCAGCACGGGCGGCCGCGGGGGCTGGCCAGGTGCTGGGTCCATCCCTGGGTCTAGACATCGTGGTGGTTCGGTCTATGTATTTCAATACCCGAAATTATCCATTATATTTCAGGTACTTCATAAATACAACTATTTAGGTCTATGTAATTATTGGGATCTAACCCGAACAGTAATCATAGGTTCCTATTTGGGTTCAGTTCTACCAATAACATTTTCTACAAAAAAAGAAAAATCGTTAGCTAACAATATAAATATTTTTCTAATATCTAACAGAAATCGAAGAAGGAAATATATCGCCAAATACACGTTTCAACATTTTCTTAATATAGTGCAAATATGAAACCAAATAATATCCAAATACCTAGCATAAGGACATACAATTCTGGTTGTGGCTCTATGTGCGGCACCTCAAGAATTATTTGTGAGTTGGATAACGTGTAAAGTGCAGTCAGAAATGAATGAACTAAAGCGATATTATTCACTTTCAAATTGATGAATCTGATTAATTAGGTTCCTACTCCTTGGACCAAGCACTAGTTGGGCGTTGCAAACTTGTACTTACTGGGACGGGGCCATTGGTTTAGGTTGAATAAATTTTAAAAAAGAAAAAAATTTGATTTTAGAATTTGGTACCCACGGTTCCAATTCAAGAACCAACGATCGACCCAAATTCAGTCGTTTTTTTTATTCCGGTTCTTAAATTTCGTTTTTGAAACCCTAATCGAAAACGGCCTTCGGTTCCAGTTTTGTTTATGTTTGGAAGTTCAAAATGATTAGACATATGCTACTCAAGATACAATATTCTATTTTAACATTAATTTAGCATAATACTAATCTTGACGAACAAAGAAATGTATGTACTATTCTTGCAAAATAAATGAGCTCATTTATTGCTCAAAAAGCAACGTTTTAGAAATTGAGCTAATTGTTGTAAATACTAAAGATGAGATTATGGGCAAGATGAAAATAACATTCATAAAAACACAAGATATATGTGGAAACCCAAGACGAGAAAAACCACGGGCAGAGGTGGAGAATTAGCTATATCGAAATTAAGGATTACAACATGTCTGATCTCAACTAACATGTTGGATAACCAAAATATGTGTTGTACGCGACATATATATAATACAAAGAACCCCTAACACACTAGGATTATAATACAATGAAGAGTTTCATATAAGATGAAGTCCCAATACAATGGGTAAAAATAATGACGGAATATTTGGGTTGAAAAATAAATGAAAAATTGCCAAAAAGGCGAACAGAAACTAGTAACAACTTGGACTTCTTCAAGTCTACTACCACTCCCATATTGAATTCCAACTTAAATTCCCATATAGACTTCAATTAGAATTCCCAACTGAACTTCTAATAGAAGTCCCTAGTAGTCTTCTACGTAGAATTTAAGTCACACACACTAATTATAACAAACTCCACCATGACACCGCTGCAATGAACAAAACATCCAAAAATTCTCTATCAGAAGATAAATTCTAATGCAAAGAATAAAACTTAACTTTTCAACCAAAATTTCTCCACCTCAACCACAAAACTCAATAGCTGAAAAAAAAAAATCAACTAAATCGAAGCACTAGCTCAACGGGATTACCTTAGGAACCAAAGTTGATAGAATTATCCCCATGAGCAACAAAATCACAAACAATTTAATATTTACCAAATAGGGTAGAAACTTACACTTTAACAGAATCAACACAAAATGCTTTGGGAAAGGGTTCTTTGCTTGACTTAACATTTCGACTGCATTTAGTGCATAAACAACAAAATTAGTTTCACCGTACCTTTGTGGTAGCCTAATATCTCTTTGGGTTTGTTTCTAACAATTGAATACAATGGCACCGCTGGTGATGGTAGTAAAACAGCATTACCCATGACTTCTGAACTTGACTGAGATGTATTTTTTAATATGGACCCTAAACCAAACTCCAACGGTACTGAATCAAACTTAAAATCCACGTAAGTCCTTAACTTCTGCTGATTAATATTTAAAGATTTTGTGGAACCAAGCATGACACATAACTTGGACATTTTTTGTCCGTTCAATACAACTCGGGCACCTCTACTAACTTTCAGAACTCTACCTGCACAAGTGTAGAAGTATCCTTTTCAATCAAGAGTACTCAAGAAGATAAAATTTCTCTTCAAATCGGAAACATGTCTTACAGTATCAAGTGTTTTAACAATCTCATCAAACATTTCAATTCTGATCCTTCCAATATTAGCTATCCTATAAGGAGAGTTATTTTTTATCACCACACCACCTTTGGAACTGCTTCATATGTTGAGAACAAAGTCCAATTAGGGCACATGAAATATGCAAGGTGTATGAAGAATTCAATTCTTATCAGGTTTGGAGACGCAGTAAAAAATAATCAAAAGTTCGCCATCATTATACCTCTCTTTTGCAATACTAAGTTCACCTGAAGTTTTTTATTTTCTTTTCTTTTGATTTGCAGTAGCTCAATTTTCCTTCTTATGCAACTTATAACAATCATTTCTGATATGCCTCCTTTTCTTGCAATAATTACAGATTTTATTACTGTAATTAGACCTTAATCTGTCGCTCACATAATCATCATCAACAACAACGTCATTTCCATGAACCTCAGATCGAACAAGATACTTCATCTTCCCATTTGAAAATAGAGCATCATAAATTTCTTCAATGGTGAGAGTATCACGACTATATAAAATAGTGTCTCTAAACAACATGTATGAAGTGGGCAGTTAATACAATAATATTAACCCTAAATCTTCTTCAACATATTTGACCTCCAAGGTCTCTGAATCAGCGATAATTTCCTTAAAAACAATTAGGTGATCTTCTAGTGATGTATCTCCTATCATACAATGAGAATAAAGACACTGCTTCAAGTGAAATTTGGTGTTTAGACTTTTCGTCATGTATGATTGCTCCTATTTTAACCATAATGCATCTTCAGTTTTCTCTTTCAAAATGTCCTGAAAAATATTATTCTAAAGATGAAGATATATCTGTGATAGGGTCTTTCGATCCTTATGTGGTTTCTCCTCCGAACTCCAAGTTGACGGCATCTGGTCAAATCCCAACAACGCATCATCAAAATCCATTTGAACGAGCACTACTAGTATCTTTACTTGCTAAAGCGAAAATCTGGTGTTGCAATCTAGCAGCGTAATATCATATTTCATAGTTTCCATCACAAACAATCAAACCTCGAATTGAGTTGATCAAACCTCGCTCTAATATCACTGTTAGAAATTTAGCCAATTGTTCTGATTATTAAAGACGAGTTAATGGATAACAAGAAAATAACAATCACAAGAACACGAGACATACATGGAAACTCAAGATGGGAATAATATCGAGCAGGGGTGAAGAATTCACTGATCTCATAACCTGATTGTTGGATAATCAAAATATGTATTGTACACTACATATATAATACAATGAAGTGTTTAATATAAGGTGAAGTCCCAATACAACATTTAAAACTAATAATGTAATATTTGGAATGAAATAGGAGTACAAAATTACCAAAAAGTAAGCAGAAACTAATTGCTCAAGTCTACTATTAACTCCCAAATTGATTTCCAACTTAAATTCCAAAATAGACTTCAATTAGAATTCCTAGCTGGACTTCAAATAGAATTTCCAAGTGCTCTTTCAAATAGAATTCATGTCACACTCTAATTCTAAATAATTGAAATTTTTTAATAATTTTTATGTAAGCTGCCAAATGCTATGAACTTCCAAAGTTTCAATTGACAATTGGAAATTCGAAACATGTGATATGTTATCCATTATATGTAACAAGATTTCATTGGACACTCAGTAATAGGATTGAAAAGAGAGATTTGAAAGAATGGACACAAGCATTTTCTCTATACTATTTAAGTTGAGTACATTTTACACAGCCAATTACTGTAAAATAATTGCAATTATTTGTAGTTAAATCACGGTACACAACAAAAAAGAGTGGGATAAAAATTATATAACACAGTTCAACTCTAAGAATAAAAACGAGACAAACAAACGTTGATTGTCGTGGAAATGGGAACCTAATAAAGAAATATTTGTTATTACATATAATAAGAAAATTTCATTATTTGTTTGTCAAGGTAAATCAATTTACGTCCTAACAATTCCTCGATGTGACTAATTAAATATCCACTTCATTGGCTGATATTGGAGACATCAATCGACTCGATGACAAGGCTAACCACCCGATGTGTCATTTCATTGGATGTCTATTTTATTTAGGTGAGAAAATTTGGAATGATTCAACTCTACAATTACATAGCAAATTTTAATGCACGTGACGACACTTTCCTTAAAACAATACTTTTCCCTTATCGAAAGAGTGCGAAAGGGATCTTAATAGGTCTCCGGGTACAATGGAATGACTTACAGTTTATGGTAGCGTTTATGCACTAATGACAACAAGCCGGAAATCAAGATGTATATGAATTTATATGAAAGTCTTTAAAATTGAGATACTAAGAGAAAAGAAAAAGTTGTTGATTACACTTTTGTATATAATGTAGTAGCGAGAATATTGAAAGAAATTCGATGAATAATACCAATGTAGAAATAATTGTCCAAATAAAAAGACGCTATTCACGGAAAATTGAATTAACTAGAGAAACTTGAAGTTTCTGTACCATAGTCCGATCTCCCAAAGATGTATACTTATGTGGAAAAAAATTAAGAACGGTGAAGGCGAAATATTTAATGCACGATTTTTAACATAATAAATTTCGTAAAAAATATAGTCTGATAAATTATCTTGTGGTGGATGCAACCACAAGTATATGTCTTGTTAGCTTGACAATGTATAAAATTGAATGTTCGTCTCATTAATGTGGTTATAGCCAACTCATTGACATGCCTATTAATAATATTTATATAAATTCTTGAATGATTTTATATGCCTGAATCATATAGTTCACATGATATTATTATAAGGATGATTAAATACGCATTGCACTCTTTTATCCTTAATCAAGTTTTTTCATTGAATTTTCTTGACGAGATTTTTAATGAGACATTTTTTGTAGCTTATTAAAAGTAATAATGTACTCTTTTTTCTTAATTAGCATTTTCCCACAGGATTTTTCTATTATAATTTTAACAAGACATATTATTTGCTATAAATTGTATAAGAGACTGCTGAAGGGATTAACAATAATTTTTTTTTTCAACACACTATCATATTGACTAATGTCAAACAAGGATACATGAACACATTTTATGAAGACAATATATCTTGTATTGCACAAGTCAAAGGAAACTATATCAAATGAGACATGATAAAACATATTTTTGTAAACTTCTTCAATACACACAACCTGTAGAAGACTTATGAATATCGATATTTGTAAATTCTAAAATTTAAATAAATTAAAAATGAATTTTAATTTCAATATTGTAAATCTAGATGAGAGGTAGTCAACTTACTAAAATTAGTTTATAACGATTCTGACAGCAACATGCATATTGATACTATGTTTGAGCAGTTTTAGCTAAAAGTGTGAAATTTAATTAACAGATTAAAAAACACGAACACCATATGTAACGTGATAAAGCATGAAGGGAAATATTCATGGATCCCATGTCATGAATTAAACAATCCACTAATTAATTTATAAAAATATAATAACAACTGTTTTTATAATTTCACAAAATTAACAAACAAAAATCGAAAGAACTAGAACAACTCCATTTATTTCTTCTTCTGTTGACTTCTTGATGAAGTGGAATCAAATCTACCGGTCTTGACTTTATCACCACTTCCCTATTGTATTTGGCCCCAACCACCACTTGGACTAAGAACCCCCGTTCACGCCAAACAACTTGATCAATAGATTGGATTAAACATTCAGCACAAGTTATTTTGTGTTCTTCAAATACTTGAAGGAAACGTTGGCTTTGAAAAGATTCAATTAAGCATCAGTTCATATGAACTCGCTTAAAGACGGCTACACTGCTCGTCGCTAGATCACCGAACATGATTAGTTTTTCGAAACTTAATTCATTTCTCAATTAATTTCGTTACTTATAGGTAAAACAATTATAAAAAATAAGAATTAATTCTTAGTTAAACAATAGTCATTAAACACAGAAAGAGAATTAGCATATAGGACAATATACAAAAGATTTTCTAGGTTTGTTACAACAGTAAAATGAGGAAAGACATTATTAATTTAATCTAACCTTATATTCGCCTATTAACAAATTTGAAAATATTTAGGATAGTAAAGAATCTAATTTTACACGAGACATAATGTTATAACAATAAATCTTATCATGTTATATAGAAAGCTATAAAAATCGCAGCCCAAAGATTCTGGTCGAAACATTTATCATCCGGCCAATCAATATTGACTATTGCCAAAATCTGTATGCTTTTCCCAGGCTTTGACAATTGAATTCTTAAAGTTTGACTATTAAAAATCCCTAGGTATATTGAGTAAGCCAATAAATAAAATCTATAAAATATGGCACACATTTTTCCAACAATGTTCAATAATTAAATTCGCTCAAGTGATAATGTGATTAAATTATTCAAAAAAGCATTGACGCTTTCTACATTCAAGAAATTGGTATACGAGATAAGAATTCGTCGACTCAAATTTTTTTGAAGATTAAGGGAAGTAGTTGTACTATTTTTCTGTGTTTGACTTTAGTTGTCAATAAAATACATACAAGTCCATTAACTCTCGCTATTTTCTTCTCTTTTCTCTCTAGTGCATAACACTAGATGTATACTAATACCAATTCATGAAGGAACAGAGTAAGGTATGCACATAACAATTTTTTTGAAGACAAATTTCACATCTATACTGTCGCTAATAGTATAATTAGACGTATGCACCCAAGATGCAATACTCCATTTTAATATCAATATAGCACAATACTAATCTCGTCGAACCAGGAAATGATTGTACTTTCGTGCAGAATAATTACTATGCTCACTAATTGCTCAAAAAGCACGGAATAATTTATTTTTTTAACTAAATTTTTATGTAAAAGAAAATAATTATAATAAATCAATTTTTAGAATTGATTTGGAGTGCTGAAATCAAATGAGAGTTGGGGATCCTATTTATAGATTTTTCGTTGTCCAAGAAAAAAGCTGCCAAATGCTATGAACTTCCAAAGTTGCAACCAGACAATTGGAAATTCAAAACATGTGATATGTCATCCATTATATGTAACAAGATTTCATTGGCCACTCAGTAATAGGATTGAAAAGAGAGATTTGAAAGAATGGACACAAGCATTTTCTCTATACTATTTGAGTACATTTTATACGGCCAATTACTGTAAAATAATTGCAAATATTTGTAGTTAAATCATGGTATACAACAAAGAGAGTGGGATAAAAAGTATATAACACGATTGACTCTGAGAATAAAAAGAAGACAATCAAACGTTGATGGGAAGATAATAAGAAATATTTGTTATTAAAAATGATACAAAGCATTTATTATATGTAATGTCGTAGGTCTGTCAGGGTAAATCAATTTGTGTCTTAACAATCCCTCGATGATACTAAATTCCCACATCATCATAGACAACAACCGGCTCGATGACAAGGCTAACCACCACTTGTGTCTTTTGATTGAAAGTCTATTTTATGTTGGTGAGGAAATTCTTGAAATAACTCAAACTCTATAATTTCACAGTAAATTTTAAGGAATGTAATGACGTTTTCCTTGGGACAAGATTTCTCCTCATCGAATAAGTGCACAAGGGATAAAAATATTTTTTTCAGGATACAATGGAATTACATGTAGTTTTTGATGGCTTTTATGCACTGACGATAATAAATTGAACAAGAAGGATATGAATTTATATGAAAGTCTTTATAATTTGGTTATGAAGTATTCCGGATCACAAAGCAAGAAATATAAAGTGAAACATTTAACATAATGCACATTTAGTAGAGGAGAATAAGAGAATATTTGAAAATGCTTAAATTTCTTACATCTTACTAAAGAAGCCTTTAATTTATTTATAGATATGAGTGTGTTTGATCCTTATTTTTTCGGAAAATAAGTTTTGTAATAGTATTTTTTTTTGGAAAATTTGTTGTCAAAAAGTAGGAATATTTTTTCAAAACATGTGAAATGTAATTTTTTATTGAAAAAATGTATGGTTGAAAATGAGATTGGAAAACAAGTGAATTTTGATAAAATGAAGCTCAAATAGGTGCTACGTTACACCTCTTCATAAAATTGCAACTAATAAAAAAAAATCTCTTAAACATTATATTATACTCATTATAATTCAAAAATTCGAATTTTGAACAAGAAATTAGTATTGTAATATATTCTGTCGTATGCCTATTACTTTCTAGAATATCAAATTTCTCCTTCCAACAAACCTGAAAACATTTACTCTTCTTGAACAGGCACGGGATGATCAACATGATCGAACACCAATTTGAACCATAAACAAAATCGAAAAAATAAAAATAAAATTCGAGTCCACCAAATTCACGATGTGTCATAAAGATGAATTTGCTCCCTTATATGGTACTTAAAGACAAACATCAATCGTCTCCCATGATACAAAAGATTTTCCCTTATGAAAGAAGCACAACAATTTGCAATTGTTCCAACGAACACAACTTTATGTTTTGTACTTAAAAAATCTGAACAGAATATATGAAGTATTGCATTGTATATATAATGGTGTGTAACATGATTATTTCAATATATATATTCGTACATATATACAATCTAAAATTGGTGTGTAAAATTTCGGCATAGAAGAAGGTTATTTAGAGAGCGTCATGGTCATTCAAATAGACAAAAAAACCTCTTCACAAATAGTGGTGATTGTTGAGGCACGCTTTCAAACGAACAGAGACGTCTGTTAAGTCGGTCACAATTGATTGCATACTTCGGTTAAAGGTCATAGACGATCACAAGTTGCAGAAGTCTATCACATTCATAAACAAGCGTCGATCGAAGGTCACAGACGTCAGTCACAACTATAAAAAACATGTACAAAAAGTCAAACGGTTCGAAATAATAATGCCGTTATGAATAATTTCGCTCAAGTACCTAAAGAATTTGATAATTACAATTTGGTCCAAAAATTTTTAAAAAAATTCCATAAAATTATATATTTGACAAAGGATCCCCACATACGCATCACACCAAACCGAGTAGAACCGAGCCGAGTTGGCTAGAAAGACAATGATGACACATGATTGTGGGGGCATGGACCGAACCCAATAGGATCAATGTCTCCCTCCTTCCAAAGACTAGTGGTTCATATTGGGGTCCAAACCAAATTCCCAAACTTCGTCTAATTAAACCAAAAAAAAATAAAATGTTTTCAAGTTTACCTATGTGATATCGATAAGTAATGGAAAATCAATCAAATTCTTCATTTACACCAAGTACAAGTGGGTTATTTTGAATCAAAAGATTTCATTTAAAACTAAATGATTTTCGACAAATAAATATATAAGTTAATCCTCTGGCGGAGTAGAATATGAATATACTAGGCCCCATTAATTTTGGATTACTAGTTCCGCTGAAATTTGGGCTCAAAGTTGACCCATTTCACAATATATAAGCCATTTTTCAACAATTAGTTGGTAGGACTAACAGGTGCCAAGACGCGTGTTCCTGATATATAGCATGGCGCAGCTGCCTGATATGGGGCAGAGATTCTGGATAGCCTTTCCGACCTCCGTCTACACCAAATTTTGTCCATGTCCAGTGTTCAATAACCCTTTCATTTCATCTTTGATCTATATTCCAATGTCCAAACGACATTATTTTGAAAATCTCTCCAACAATCCTCCACCATTTTCAAAATGAATGGAGTTTCTTCCATATAAGTTCACCAAGCTCGTGTAATGGTCAACTTTAGATTTTAACCTTCACTTAGAGATAATACCTCAAATGCTAACCAAGATGACATGGTTGACAAGTTTTGAACCAGAAACCCTACTTAACTAATCGGATGCATTCCATGCACAAGCTTGAAAATTATTAAATGTTCATAACATTGTTACGTGAATAGGCCATGTGTCCTATATCCTGATATATTAGTGAATGTCTTTGGTAGCTAGCCAAGATAGTTTGGAAATGAAACTACCCCAACATTTATATAGATAGACTGATGAGAATACTAGGGTATCTAAAGTATTATATACATATCTATACACGTCCATTAAAATTAAATAGCTCAGCCTCTTATTTTCTTGTAAGGTTCACCAAATACTATTAACTTGTGATAAAATTCCGTGTTCGCAATTCTCATGTGATGTACTTTACTCATTGAACCTAAAATCTCAATGTTTCAAGTGTTATGTCAACTTACCAGCATTGGTGATTATTTGTTGACCAGAATACCATTTACTTTGTTTTCAAAACTAAGTCCATTGCAAAGCCTTTTATCAAAGGATCCACCAAGTTTTGACTTAACATAGTCCATGGTTATTATACCGTCTGAAATTCTTTATCCAATGTGTCTAGACTTGTAATTGTATATTTGGCTATAAGCTCTAGAAAAGGTAGTTTTACTATCACAATGAATTGAAATGGTGCACCAGTTTAAGACAAATATGGATTTCCTCCTCTAATAAATTCCTTAGCCATTCCCCCGTCCCTACAACATGAAGCAAAGGATATGACCTCAACTTCCATGGTGAGTTCACAATTCTTGTTTGCATTTGATCCCCATGATATGGCACCTCCACGAAGTGAATAATTTCATCCACTACTTGATTCATGATCTTCTCTATTTGTAATCCAACTACTATCTGCAACCTTCTAAAACCAAAAAATAGTCGGAGTAATATATAGATGGTATTTGGTGGGGATTAAAATTATATTTTTAGTAAATTTTGATAAAAGTTGATTAATTATATGGTTGAAAATTATGGGTTCCATGAAATATATAATTAAAATTAATTGTTAAACTTATATTAAACTTTAAATTTCAGGATTAATTGTGATAGAAGTTTTTGAAATGTGTGGTTGAAAAGATGTGGGACCCATGAAATATGTGGTTAATATTGATTGTTTGACTTTGACTTAGATTAAAATCAGATTTTAATCCGGCCCAAACAGGCCCATACTATAATCAATAGTCGGTTTTAAGTATTTTAAGACTATATATTGTTTGCCAGTGAATTGACCTGGATTACTTGTACATCTACTTTGTTTCCCAACGGCAAATGCAATGTTTTGTCTTGTACACATCATTGAAACAATCGAGAGACCACTCTTTCCATATTAGAATACTAATCCTAGAATCAAATAGGGCAATTACCAATTAGCAATCATAATAATCAAACATTCTCAATATCTTTTCAATTTAGTGAGGTTGAGTATCATCCCGTTCTCCTTTCTTATGATTTTACTACCTAAAATCACATCTGCAAGTCCTTTATTTTTCATTTCAAAATTAGATAATAATAATAATAATGACTTACTGTAATTACACTTTTCATATTAGATTCAAGTATTAACTTATCATCCACATATAGACAAATAAGTTATGAAGAGACTTCGATCCTTGCACATGTGCATAGTAGCACTAGAATGTAGTATCTCCAACAACAAAGGCTTCACTAGTCATAGCCACAAAAATGGAGTTTCCATCTTGTTTTTGTTTTTTAAAAGGCAATAGTTCCATTTGACGTGTCTCTGTTTGCCACAATTGTAACAAGGTCATTTCTTCTTCTTCGAATCCTTATCTTTGGAATCATGTTTTTTGTTCTTGTTTTTCTTTGATGCTTTCCTTCATTGTCCTTTTTAGTTTCTTTCCTTTCCTCCATCACATGGACCCTAGAGGATTGGCAAATTTTTGCCTTTGATTTATCCACCATTTGGAAGTCATCCTCTTTACAGAGATGCCGACCCAATTCTTCTATTGAAAGATCATCTTTTTCTATGTTAAGACAATTATTGCATTCTTTCTAAGAGAGTGGGAGTTTGTCAACTTTGTAGGATATAATGATAGATTCATCCATGTTCATGTTGTATTGCAGATATTAATTATAAATGTGGGTTATCTCATGAAATTGTCAAATTATTTTCTTGTTGTCCACCATACGGTATTTAATATATTTATAGGCCAAGAATTTCTTACTTTTTTCATCTTCTTACATAAACTTAGCCTCATTGCTTCTTATATCTCCTTAATGTTTTCGTTCTGTGATATTGGTGGAAAAGAGCATTGGAATGTGACCCGTGCAAATATAATCATCTTGATCACATTTTTATCTAGCTCGTGTATTCTCCAATGGTCCATCTTCTGTTTCTTCAGCCTTAGAGTTGTGAGCATATATGTGAGAAGGAATTGCAGTTTGTTTTTCCAACTTTTGAAGTTCAACCATCAAACCTTTCTAACTTCACGAAGTCGACTGTGAAATCTCTCAATGATGATATCGGAGAAGTCATTGCCAATCTTCTCAATTATTGTCTTAAGATTGTTGGTGAGGAAATTCATGAAATGACTCGAACTTTACACTCCTCAGTAAATTTCAAGGCACGTGACGACGTTTTCTTTAAGATAATTTTATCCCTCGTCAAATGAGTGCACAAAGGAACCAAATATGCCTTCACGATACAATTGAATGACATGTAGTGTTTGCTGGCATTTATGCACTAAAGATGACAAATCAAGCACCAAGTATATGAATTTATATACAATTCATTGTACTCTGGTTCTGCTGTGTACCTGATAAGTGTATTTTATACACTTATTCGAGTTTTAAAATATTGATATTTCGTTGTTATTTTGATCAACTATAGACTAATCTTTTGTATGGTTTGTGTATTAGGAGAAACTCAATGATTGGACTTGAAATTCGAAGAAATGAGCGAAAAACGGCGGAAAAGGATGAAGTCCAAAGTTTGAGGACCAAATTGCAAATATTCAATAGTTGATTCGGACCACAAGACCGTTCTTGAAGATTGCTAGGAATCAATTGGATGTAAACAGAATTTAAAAAAGAATGAAATATGATCAAAGTATTATCAAAAATCAATTTACAATCACACAAGTTATATTTCAAATTTTTAGCCGAAGATTGAGACCCATTCTTGGCATGGTAAATGTTTGAATTGGAAGAATGCTATTCTAGCAAAGTTGTAACCCTTCGAGTTAGTTTACCAACACATTTTGAATTGCCTGAATCGGATATCGAAAGGAAACGTTATGCTAAAAGTACTAACTACTGTGCAGAGATAAAAACATGCGCGTGTTGAAGGCAACTTTCCTTATTCAATTGGAACTCTTTTG
>CAIGRT010016986.1:0-19100 GCA_903798405.1 Fraxinus platypoda
TGGCCAAAGTTCAGTGACTAATGAGGTAATTAACCCATATATATACCTACTATCTCAGAAGTCTGAAGCTTTAGAGAAATTCAAAGAGTTTCGAATGGAGGTTGGAAAAACAATTAGGTAAGAGTATCAAGGCCCTTCGATCCAAACGAGGTAGCAAATATCTATCTCCAAAAGTTTAAAGTCTACTTATCGAATAGTGGGATATTATCCCCAATTGAGTGCACCAAGGATTTCCGAACAGATTTGTGTTTTGGAAAGAAGAAATCAAACTATATTAGATGTGGTGAGATCAATGATGAGTTATTTCTCATTGCCTATTTTATTTTAAGATATGCACTACAAAAGGTCATTTACATATTGAATATTGTACCATCTAAGTCAATTCCCAAGGCAACTCTTGAATTGTGGAATGGGCACAACCCTAATTTACACAACATTTAGATATGAGGATGTTCAGCAAAAGTGTTTAAGCGAAAGATGGAAAAAAGGTCAGTGTTTGTCTATTTGTAGGATATCTGAAAAGAACGAGAGGTTACTAATTCTAGAGTCCTCTATATAATAAGATATTTATTAGTACACATAGAACCTTCTTAAATGCTAAGTATATAGATAAACGCAAATCTACTAGTAAGATTCTATTGGAAGAGGTGTTAGAACATGGTTTAAACAACTCGATTCCATATTTTTTCATAGAATGAAACAGTGAAGACTTGGAACCTCCAACGAAAATAATGATTGCTAATGGGATAAATAAGCAAGTGATGCCTATAGAACCCCATGGACAAACAAAACCAAATATAGTAAAGAATGAGGCGTCCATTGTTCTGCATACGTATTCCCTCTCGATAAAGATAATAAAGAGGTTGGTCCTAATAAAAAAAGGGACCAAATAGTGGGGGGGGGAGAGGAAGAACATTTAGTCGGATGGAACGATCGAGCACCTCCAATCATTACTCGTTGGGAGGGTCGTGAGACCACCTTCCGATAGTTGTTCTCTGGAGAATTCTATTAGGCTATCTCGACTAAATAAGAGAAAGATCCTACTTTGTTTGAAGAAGTGATGTAGGATTTAGACTTTAAATCATGGGAGTTGTTATGAACCAGAAATGAAATTCATGTATTCCAATAAGGTTTGGGATCTTATAAAATCTCCTAATGGGGTCAAAACCTATAGGGTGCAAGTGGGTCTATAAAGAAAAAGATGAGTAGATGGAATGGGTGAAACCTTCACATCAAGGCTAGTGCTCGAGGATTTTTACCTAAAAAGAAGGTATCTATTACGAAGAAACATTCTTGCTTAAATTTATACGAAACATTTTCTCCATTTCCCTCATTATGATTATGAGGTATGGAAAATGGAAGTAAAGACAGATTTAAAGGTGGCTCTAGATTAATTATTTCCAACAAAAAAGAATCTGGGATTCCCTTGAATGGTCTTTGCTCAGGAATTGGATGAAGGATTGGCTTGGGTACGTCCATTGGTACATGAGTGTTCTTAAATGGACATCTTGATGAGATAATCTACATGATGGACCTGACGAGTTTGTGAAAGAAGACCATGAAAAAAAGTTTATAAGTTGCGAACATCTATTTATGGACTTAAGCAAGCATCCAAGTCTTGGAATATCAGATTTAATCAGACTATGAAAACCTATTATTTTGATCAAAATCTGGATAAGCCTTATGTATACAAGGAAATGAAGTAGTTTTTCTAATTATTTATGTGGATGACATTCAACTTATATGAAATGATGTTAGGGGATTGTCATACATAAAGAAATGGTTGACACAACAATTTGATATGGACTTATGACAAGCTAATTATTTTTTGGGCATTCATATCTTGCGAGATAGGAAAAATAGGCAGATAGAACTATTCCAAGTTTTATATATTGACAAGATATTGTCTAGGTTTGCAATATAAAATTTCAAAATGGGACAACTTCTAATAGAAATTGAATTAATCTACATAATGAGCATTCTCCAAAAACTCCTACAAAGATAGATGACATGAAGAAAGTTTCTTATGCTTTGGTTATAGGAAGTCTCATGTATACTATGTTTTGTACAAGATCAAATATTTAGATAATGTGATTAGTCGTTATTAGTCTAACTCGGCTAGAACACTGGACAACGATGAAGCATACCTTCGAAAAAAGATTATATGTTTGTATATTCAAAGAATGATCTGAACCCTATTGGGTATACTGATTCCAATTTTTACCTTATTAGAGAGATTATTCATTGAGAAGACGTTATGACTAGAAAGATTGCATCAGCAGATAATCTTCCGATCCATTCACTAAGAACTTAACAGCTTAGGTTCTTGATGAGCATCTTGAGAGGATGGGTACTACAGATATGTCACATTTACTCTAAAGGGCAAGTGGGAGATTGTTAGTTTGATGTCCTTCAATTGGTATTTTATGAATAATATTGTGAGTTATGATTCGATTCGCAATAATAATCTAAAATTTCATGATCATTCAAAATGCCACAAGTTGAATACTTGATGGTTCGAGTATAATGAGAATTTGTGATGTGATCAAAATATATCGTTCGCGATGGGTATACAAAGTTGGACGTTTTATGTTGATAAGATTGTATTATTTTTATTAGAACTTTTCTAGATTTTGGGATGAGAACAACGATGTGATTGGTGCACATTTGGACATGACCATGTAAATGACTCATTTGTAGCTACTAGGAATGAGAATATCCTCAATTATCGAATGAGTCACCTAAATTCTGAGCGAGTAATGTATCTTTGATTACTAGTTCAAGTTATTTGAGGTGCCAATGAGTAAAGTCTTAATTTGAAGATCGATCTCGATACTTTGAAAATCGGTACAAAATAGTTAGAGATTATATACGTTCAGTAGAGAAATTCATCAATCATTACAATAAATATCACTTCGAGGCATTCTCTATAGACACTTGAACTCGAACTCAGTAGTTCGACGATAGGTCCTTTAGACTCTATGTTGTGATTTGTTCACAATAGATTTGCCTTGTGAAAATAGGACTAAGAGAGCTATACATGTTGGAAGGACAAAACGATCATTTGGTCGGTTCCAACATGTTGACAGTCAAATGGGAGTTGCCACCCATGCGTAAAGATTTAAAAACAAAATCTAATAAACTACAAGGAGATCTAAAATCTAAAATCTATTTGGATTTAATCTTTAAAAGAAAATCAATTTCATCTTGTGATTAAATCTAAAAATCAATAGAAGCAATAAAGGCTTAACAAGCATGATAGCAATTCTGTTGGTTGGAATGACGAAGGCAAATATTATTAATCTCAAAAAGAACACGAATTTCAGCGACCAAAGCGAGAAAAAGAGAAGAAAAGTTACCAAATTGAAATTATGCTCCAAGTTCAAATACCAATAAAGTAGTATTGTGATTTTTATTTATTACAGAGTTGAAAGAACGATAAAATTAAACTAGTTGAGGAGTTGTCAGCAAATTGTGAACACTATACTCTCATCATCACCAAGGTTAGGAGATGATAAAAATACAATAACTCCAAATCATACACATACATCATGAATAACATTGCATTGTACATGATCGTGATTTATTAATGCTAAACTAATTTAGCTCATGTTTGACTCTCTTTAAAATAAAATAATTTATTTCTCATACTCATTTTCAACCACACATGCATATAGTAAATTATTTTACACGTAAATTTAAAATAATTTTGTTTATTTTTTAACTACACATTTATAAATAAAATTACTATTCAAAACATCATTTTTTTTTTAACACAATAATGACCATCAAACAGAGACTTACTTTGATCACTGTTCAAAAAGAAAAAGTGAACTTTCACAACTTTCTACAAGACCAGGGTCTATTCTTGCAAATACACGAGTATAAAATTTAAAATAATTACAAAAATGGATAAATCGAGAAACTCTCCCTATAAATACAAACGAAATGGCGTTTTAGCTCTCCTGCGCCTAGCCCTATACTTAGAAAAGTTTTTTGTTTTTGTAACTATGGAGTTTTAGGTTTTTTCTTTGTGATTTACTGTTCTAATTTTACCAAATTGCCAAATATATTTGATCTATTCTGGGGTTAGGAGGTGTGGATCCGCATCGATCATACAACTAGGGTTTCCCACCTGTGTTCATTGCCGCCAATATATTAGTCTATGAATAGCCTTTGATGTATATCTGATCTGTAGAATTTTCTTGTTATAGTCTGTAATGTTTCATACTTCAAAAGAATTTATCTGAAAAATCAGACAACTGTCCGTATTTTTGGTGTCATTTGTCATTTTTTTGGGCTCTTGATTATGGGATCGGAGATTACGGTTCTTTGATTCTTGATTTCGATAGTTTCTTTTGTGTATATCTCGAAAGTAATTGCTTTTTTCTAATTAGTTTCTGGGATTTGGAAACGGTGAGGAATGGATAAGAAGAAAGTTGTTGCACCACTAGTTTGCCATGGGCATTCTCGACCAGTTGTCGATTTGTTCTACAGCCCGATCACTCCTGATGGGTTTTTCCTAGTCAGTGCTAGCAAAGGTAAATTTATTATTTTGGCTGGAACGTGATATATTTATTTTATGGGTTTCAGATGTGGTTTCTTGCCTACTGAAGCTGACGATTTATAATTGAATGCTGTTTCTGGATTTATGATATTATGACTTTCTGTAGTGACTTGATGAACGGAGCTGTAGATGTATAACATTTATGAGTGATGTGTGAGCTTGATTGTGAATAAGTTGCTTTTTTTTAAGGATCGCTGGTAAATTATTTTGGCACAAAGAGCAGAAATTGCAATGCTAATTTGAAAGGTGTAAAATTTATTTTAAGTATATTTACAACGTACACCTGAAAAAGCAACTAAAACAGTTGATGAAAGATGGAAAAACTAAATAAATAGTTCAACTGGTGCACAAGGTCCACCATGGCCTGCAAATTGAACTGGGCATTGCGAGGAAAAATATAATGGCTGATGCATTAATGGTACTCTTTGTAATCTCGACGGATGTTTTACGTGGATAGTAGAAAGCATTATTACGTGGTAATTTTCGGGATCTAAGTCAGTTATATATTTTTTACTCTAACAATGGATGTAGTCATGTTGTCCTTCAGCTCCACCTGGATGTGACAATGCAGTTTCTTGTGGTTAAGACCTATTATTTGTGAATAATGATTTATTTAAGTGACATTGCTGATTTTATGACTTCACTATGGATCCATCCCAAAATGCTCAGACATTTGTAACGCAATGGCCCAGTGGTCTATTTGTTGCTTTGTGCAACCCATATCTTTCCTAAAATAGATGATGATAAAAATGCAGTCTTCCAAGAAGAAGGGATAAACTTTAACTTTCGTACTGATCAGCTGAAAGGTATCAGTAATTATTCGAAGTGGAGAGGAACACTTAATGAAGCAAAATGATACACATTAAATCCATACCATTAATTTTTTTCTTTTTGTAGAAGAAAATAAAACATGAAAGAACCAGAATTAAATAATATATTGGGTCACGTTTTTACTTGGCAGATGATCAATGAAAATCCATATAAATATGACATTAACATATACTATAGCACAAGTGCTGTACCAGCAATCAAGATTTGAGGGGAGTGTTTGAGGAACATAGAATCATTTTACACTTGCATTTTTGTTCAATTTCCATAAATGAACTAGTTACACTTTCATCCTAGTATGAAATACGTTCTGTTCTGATAATATGTACCCGAAATCGCGTATGTTATTTTTGAAAATTTTGGGTGAACGTCTTGAAAGATTTTTATGAACCGATTTTCAATTTATTATGTAATGGTAAGAGTCACTAATTATTTGCGTTGTATTTATTTTCTCAGATTCCACACCAATGTTAAGAAATGGAGAAACCGGAGATTGGATTGGAACCTTCCAAGGGCATAAAGGCGCGGTATGGAGTTGTTGCCTGGATAAACATGCTCTGCGTGCTGCCTCTGCTTCTGCTGATTTTTCAGCGTATGTGACTAGTTTTTCAGTGTCATTCTTCTTGAATTAAATTGAGATTTTCCATCTATAGATCGATGTTTGTAATATTTTTGTTAAGAGCTATTATCAAATTGATGCTGGTAAAGTTTGGTCCACATGTCATTGGATTGTCTTATTTTGAACTATGATTGGTGATGTTGACTAGAAACAAACTGCAAGTGAATGCTCTATCCGAAATCAGTAAACGTTTCTTGTCATGGCACCTTTAATGGGATTATTCCTTATTGATATATGTGGGTTTTGTTTTCAGGAAATTATGGGATGCTTTAAGTGGGGATGAACTGCATTCTTTCGAGCACAAGCATATAGTTCGTGCGTGTGCCTTCTCGGAGGTGCTCACTTTAAATGTTTGAATATTTCTGCTTTGTGCCTCTTCAAGTTTTATGAGGACATTATGATGCAAATCTTTTCACCTGGTTGGGATTTTTTATGAGGAGCTCATATTATTAAATTGAGTTTTATTTGCTGCAGCGCCAGCTGGTTTGCATGTGAAAGTTAGATCTTGTTATATCATTCATCCAAATATTCATTAATTCAATTGCATGGCCTTTGGAGTGGTCAAATATTAGTACGAGTGAATGGAAGAGCCAAATCATGTTTTACTATGTATTAAAGATTAAAATGATTCAAGATGTTAATGCTGGTCAAGTTTAAACTTCTCTTCGGGTAAAATGAGTTTTATTTAGTTCTTGCCAAAAATATAAAACCTATGTAATATGAAACTGATCATGACCATGGATTTTTTTTTTATATAATTTTGGTTCCTCACTTTTGATAGCCCTGCTATAAATGCACTGCATACAAGACTCAGTTTTGTGGAAGTTGTATGCATTCATGTTGGTGCCCTCACGTTTATTTCCTATTTTTGCTGGAAAAAGCCCCAAGTACAGGAAAATTCTGACAAATTTCTTACCGACGGTGACGTGGCGAAATGTGATTCATCTGTTTTGTTTTTATTTTTCCATCTTCCAAGGAATGCATGTCAAATGTCGCCTATAAACATTTTCTCTCAAAATTGTATGTACCTATAGCATGATTGATTTTTGCTAGATACTCGAGTTGATATCAATTACTTCATTTCATGAGCTGAGAAGTACTAGATTTATTAAGTCCATATGAAAATTTCGCTTTAGTTGAATAAGTTTAGTGCCAGGTCGACATGTGCATTTCCTTTTAATAAGTGTTTAAACAAATAGATTCACCAACTCAACTTTAACAGCCAGCAATTCACTATCAACATATAAATACTGTTGAATTATCATGTGGCATTGAATCTATGCTTTTTTTTAATTTTATTTTTCTATGGCAGATATCAATGAATTAAATTATTTGATCAATTTTGCAGGATACCCAGCTGTTGCTAACTGGAGGCGTTGAAAAAGTTCTTCGCATATTTGATTTAAATCGACTGGATGCTCCTCCCAGGGAAGTTGAAAATTCTCCTGGTTCAGTAAGAACTCTTGCTTGGCTCCATAGTGACCAAACTATCTTAAGTACCTGTACTGATATTGGCGGGGTGAGGTATGTACACAGAATTTGAGTTTGATGTTGTTTTCTTATAGGCAGTTTAAGTAACATCTCAGTAGTAAATGATGCTTGTTCATGAGATAGTATTCAAGTTTCTGATGTCAGAAAATAGAAGAAAAGGGTCCTTATCTGTGCTAGTTTTTGGCATGTAAAGTTATTTTTTCCTGGCTGAATTTAGTGGTTGTGTGATCATTGACTGATGTAACCTACTTATAGTGTGTGAGTTTGCTTTGGACCCTTTTCTTTCATTTTTTCCATTTTGGTCAACTGTTAGCGACTTCTAGATTTAGACCTTGCTCGTTGAAGCATTTGATCGAATTTTAGTACCTTGCAACTTCCCAACTATTATATTTGCACTCGTGAACTCCTAGCCTAAAGAATTTTCAGATTTCTCATTAGGATCAAGATATCAAGAGACGTTCTGTGCATGGTCAAATTCATCAATTTTCTGCTACTTCGACATTGATTTCTAGAATTTCTGATTCCGTGCATGTATAGTATTGTAATCTAATATTTTGAACTGATGGCTTAGGTTGTGGGATGTAAGAACTGGCAAAATATTTCGAACACTTGAGACCAAGTCTTCAGTAACCAGCGCTGAAGTGAGTCAAGATGGTCGCTATATAACAACTGCTGATGGATCAACTGTCAAATTTTGGGATGCAAATCAGTATATATCTCCCCCCTCAACCTCCTCCCCTTCCCCTTTCTAATTCTATGAGCAAATCTCTGAGCATAGCTTATGTTCGTGTCTTGGTTTTTATCCATAATGATGTGTCATCTTTCAACAGCTTTGGACTGGTGAAAAGCTACAATATGCCTTGCATTGTTGAATCAGCTTCATTGGAACCAACGTATGGTAACAAGTTCGTTGCTGGAGGAGAAGACATGTGGGTTCGTGTTTTTGATTTTCACACAGGCACAGAAGTTGGTGAGTTCCCTTATTCCTTGTACTACATCATTTAGTGCCTTGATTTCCTGGAGTTGGGACTTATATTTCCTTTAGAAGTTTTTTTTTTCATTTCTCCACTTTTCGATTTTCCTCTTGTTTATATTTTTGTGATGTAGGAGAGTAGCTGCTGAATCTATTTCCATATTGCATTTTAACCCGAGTCTTGTTGCCTAGACACAGATTTTCTGTTTTCCCAGTAATTATACAAGTGTTGCACAATACCAGTTTCACCCCCACAGTGTTCTAATTGGATTTTACAGCCATCATTATTATCGATATTTATTTTCTTTTTTTGGGTTATACTGAACCTAGTCCCTTCATGGGTCAGGCCTCTCATTGCTTCCCAAGGTTTCCTTGTCAAAGGTTATAGCCTAAGCTGTTGCCCCTTGCTTGGTCTTTTTTTTTGGTAACAGGATGCAACAAAGGTCACCACGGTCCGGTGCACTGTGTTCGATTTTCTCCCGGAGGTGAATCCTATGCTTCGGGTTCTGAAGATGGGACTATCAGAATATGGCAGACCGGACCCTTGACTCATAATGAACAGGACACTTCTAATGGACCTACTCAGAACGTGAAGGATGCAGCTGATGAGGTTACTCAGCAAATCGAGAATGTTCATATTGCAGAAGAGAAAAATGAGCGAGGTGAAAATGCAATCGATGCTGAATAGGAGTATTTTGTTTTGTGTGTCTGTTATAGTTTGCCCCAACTGATGGTTGTAAAAATGGCATAATTATCAGTTCTCGTCCTGTTTCTATGGCGTATTTGAATAATGATGTGATTTCATCACTCTTGCTCTATTAACTCTTACTGGCTACCCTCGGCATGTGATAATTCAGCCTGTGTTAGACACTCTTTTGACTGATCTCTATCTAGAAGAGAAATTCAAAATCCGGTGGATGGAGTGATTGCATTTTTTTTCTTTATATCCAGGGAATGGCTATAGTCTATCGACCATAGCTAGTTTGTATTAGACCGGAGAATGAGGGTAAAGGGCATGGAGTCTCTTCAAGTAAAAGAATTGCTTGCTTCGGAAACTCTGGACAGTCAATCATCTTTATTGACACTCTTTTACATGAATCCATCAATGCCATTGATTTCAAACTTATGTATCACATCATTGTGCAGATTTCTTTTGGATAGGGGGATGCCAAAAAAAAGATTTCAAGGAGAGTATACATCTAGCATTATTCGCAAGACAATATATTTCTACTAATACTATCATTTCAGAAGTTATTATACTAACATTTGCCTTCCCGAAATTATTTAAGGTTTTGAATCGTCAAATAAGAGTAATTCTATTTAACACTACTAGTGTTAACGCTAGTCTAGGTGTGGTATTAAATGAAAAGTATAATTAAATGAATTACTTAATTCTACTTTTATTTGAACATATCACTTTGCACCACATGGATTGATATTAAAACACCAATGGAGTGAGTGAGTATTATTCGTTGATCTTCAATTAGATTCTTTTGCAAATCCAAGTAGTTCGGATAGCGGGAAATTTTTTGTCAATTCAAATATTCCTTCTACTACGTCTCCTTTAAGTGACCACTAAAAAATTGAACCAACTTATTTTCCATGTAGAAATCTGTTCTGCACACTTGATTCACAGCGTGAACATTGGAAAAGGTGCAAAAAAAGTTAGTTGAGAGCTCAATTACCAGAAGTAGAGTCGTGGTTGATTCTACTCTGATGCTTAAATTAGTATTAGGTAAAATTTCATAAAGTTGAAACATTTGACATTGGCTTGGACATGACACAAGACACACCACCTTTATTTAAGGAGAATGGTTTGTAATCTCTTTTTTAAGAATATTTCCCGGTTTGCTCGCTCATGAATGAGGTCGGGTTGTCAAGTTTCAAGAACCTTTCCAGGCAAACCATCATGTTCTTAAATCACTTCTGGCATTAGAAGTGTAAAGGTTTTCAAGACGGCATACTAGAAACTTACAGGCAGATGCCAAATTCGACTTCACCCCCCCATAACTTGCAGTTTATTTACAAGTTAAGAAGTACATTAACATCAAGAAGAAGAATAGCCACGCTCAAGAAGAGGAATAAGTCTATTCGAGAAGACTAAACATAGAGACAGGCAACATTTATAGATCTAAAGAAAATGAGAAAACAAGTATGCTAAATGGATGGTTACATTTACGAGAAGAGCAACCTAGTAGTTAAATGCAGCTTGGTCTGCAAAACATCATAGGTTGAACTGCCCTAAAAGCCATTGTAGATAACACCTGGTGGTGAAACTTTTGGACTTAAAATGGAGTAAAAGTTGCGAGGGAGAACCAATACACAGCCAATATATTAACCTTCAAGTGCAAAGTACGATGACCATCAAGGTCACCAGTCAAGGTCTTCTAGACAATTTAAGACACCTACGGAGCTCTTGACATCAAATATAGACAAATAATCAAACCATCTACGAAGAAAAACCCCCTCTAAGGCCTTCTGTAATGAAATTGAGCATGTACAACAGTATACAATTAGCAAATTCTATTAACTATAATTAGCAATTTCACCTCTATGGCTCATTTCACTCATAAAATTAGTCCCAGTCAAAATGAATCATTTTTAGATTAATAACTTAAATGTAACGTCTTGTAAATTATGCTTTTAACAGTTGTACCCTCCATCAGAACTGTACAAAAATGCAAAACAAAGACTCCTGAGCGGTAGCTAAAGAGATGAGGGCACAAGCTCCTACCATTCAAAGCAGTTTCCGGCTTGCAAAACCAAATTACAGAGAACCAAGATGACCATCACAAATTACCTCAACTATTCCAAAAATCCCACAGCCTCACCTTTTACTATTTCACAACAAATTAACAAAATATTCAAAATCTTTTTCATTTTTCCACGCAAATAAAATAACATTCTACGGTTCTCCAAAAATATCAAGCTCGTAAATAAATTGACCATAACAACCTGCCCATGCCAAACATGGTTCTGGGAAAGAGGGAGTTTCATCAAATATCTAATCTAGTTTTGCACTTATTTTAATGAGGGACAATAGAGGATAAGAAACGAGTTCTCTTCGGCAGTTTTTATTCAATACACAAAACTAGACAAGACCCTACTGTAGATTTAGACAAAACTAAATTCTTTTTTTCTTTAATGATGTTCTCTAATTCATCTTATCAAAACATGAGTTTATAAAATCAATTAACAAATATTAATTTCAACCAGCCATTCATAACTACTAAATATTGTCAACACATTTCGTAGGACCCATTACTATTCCTCTTTTTAAACCATTTATAAATTTGCCAAATGAGGCAAAAACATAACATGGAGGTCAGGCCCCAAATCATCATGTGGAGGTAAGACTCATTGCATTAGTACAGTGGACAATACAGTGAAAAAGATTTTAGCTTCATTTTATTTCTTAATATTGTCGAGTACCATCTACTATACCTTCACATTTGTACCAATATAGTTTAGTATAGTGGGAGAGAAAATTAACTAAAAAACTAGACTAAATATTAATGAATAAACTCATATTACCTACAAAAACAAAGAGCAAGCCAGCATAAATCTCACAATTAGAAAGCAAAATTTTCATTATTCCTTTGTGTCATTCATGTTAGTTCCTCAGTTTTTAAGGGTTTTTTATATACAAAATTCACTTTATGCATTCATGTCCATTTAAAGAAATGCACAACCATGTGTTATTTCCACTCAATTGGCATATAACAGTGAGTTTTTTTTATCAAACTTAAACAGAATTAAGTATTTTTAAAAAAATGAAAAGGGAAAAAGAATTGAATTTTAGATAACTCTTAAAACACGAAAAAATTGGCTGATGGTATAATTGCAACCTAATCAACAACACTCAAAAGGAGAGATGTATTTGGGCTTCCTCTTGAGATAATTTACCACTTGTGATAATTTACTAGAACATAATGAAAAACCAAAAGAAAAAGAAAATTGGCCTTAGAACACAAAATACCTCTATATGTATAGAACGAAGAGCTCTATCAATTTAGTATTTCTGTTCTTAATAAAAGCCTACTAATGAAAGGTGATATCGCTGCAAGCAATGCTTTGGGACATTCCTCATGCGGAAGATGGCCACAACCAGATATAGCTACAAGTCTCTGCACCACAGTAGATATAGACAAATTAGAAGATGAATCAGAAAATTAAAATTTGTTTTCAACTTTCCACAGTTAAAATTTTTTATGTTTACAGAATTTCCACTCATAAACCAAACATCCGAGAGTTACTATCAACATATGCTACCAAAATCTGTGTGAACACAAATCATGAGCAGGTTTCAGTTTTAGTTTTGCTATTAGCAAACTGGAGAACACCATAATGTTATTTTGTTTGAAAGCAGTGTCCAAATTTTTAAATATCTAATAAATTCAGAATCTCAAGCACTTGGCTAAATACATGAGAAACCTTGATCTTCTTGGTTAAAACTGGTGTTGCGTAACACATCATAGTTTACCTTGTAAAAAAAATTTAAAATAAAATCCAAAACATCATGTACAAACATCAAAGAGAGTAAAAAGCTTGGGTGACATGAAGACTTACAGAATTTACAAGTTTAGAAGCCATAATTTGAACAGATTTTAGAGGGACAATGACATCTTCAGCCCCAGCAATAACCAAGATTGGCAATGCTTCAACAGCTTTCAGCAAGGATGCTGCATTAGGTGGTGAGATTACCGTCTCACATGAAAGTTTCCCAATTTCATGAAGTGCTTCATCCCAACCTTCTACATGTAATGGGGCCTGACGTACACCAGAGCAGCAAAATATCAAAATTATTGAACAAGAGATGATCTAAACAAAATTTGCCAAACAAAAACAAGGCATGGAAAACCAACAAAGACGAATGTTTTATCCAACTTAAGCTTGTATATATATCTTATGTCTAATTGTTATAATCCTTAGGACCCTTCGATTACCTTCTTTTAGGAATTTAATCTTTAATTAGCAGCTTAAACCCCTAAAAGCCTCAGAGAACTTTCAAATTTTTAACATTCAAATAGGCCAGCAAAAGAACATTTCATGATGAGCAATACTTCGTATTTCATATTGATTACCATCAGTTGGTTCCATTCTCAAATTGATGAAATCAGTTCATCCATTCTACATATAGAAAAAAGAGGAAGTCCGGCTATAAGAGAACTCATTTAACTAGTGTTTTGTAGTACCATTACTAAATTGAAATAAAGAACTAAATTACCACATTTTCTATGTTTTGGCAGATACATGAATTGCTTGGATGTGGTTACATGCATTGATGTGAGGTGATAATAATTTTTTTCACATAGTATACTTAATTCCCATCACTTGCTACCAGAACTATTATCATGATAACAATTACAGCAGGTAAACTAAGATGGAATATAATTCCAGCTAAAAATCAAGCCAAAACAGTGTAAAGTTGTAGTACAATTAAAAGACATTCTCTTTATCCATCACCACAGTCCAGTATTTGTTGAAGATTTGAAAAGGCACTGGCACAAATGCAAATTTAAAACCTGTTCTTTAACATGAACTAAGTCAAGATGGACAATAGGTTAAGACGTTGCTCATCTAATCATGTGCATGAACTGGGCAACTCAATTATTCACTTCTTCAACCAACCAAAGGTCGACAAAAATCAACCATTTCCTGTAGAGAATAGAAAAAAGAATATGCAGAGAAAAAAAAATACAAAGATTAAATTTTGACTTTTCAACCTGTAAATCACCCAAATTGATTATATCACCTCTGGGCTTGGAGAATCTATTTAGCAGATTCATTCACAAAGATTGTTTCAAAATGATTTTGCAGAATATTGATCAGAGCACAATCAAGTATCGGGGTGACATTTGGCGATTATACTAAGCAGCCAAATATTTGGGAGCCAAGGGACTTAATTTTTGTGCAACATCAGGGGAACCGTGATTATTTATAGATGGATGATAGATGACAGATCAATATACAATTGCAGATTATTGTGAGGCCAGTAGGCGCACCCTCAACCCACTGGTTTAATTTCACAGTTTATTTCCTATAAAATTCAACATTTTAGATAATTCTCAGCAAAATAAAGTTTTGCCATCCTACAAAAAATTCAAAAATACTATAAAAGCTCCTAAGATATGCATCCCCCTCCCACACTGTGTTTCTATCATCAAGGTTTAAAAAGGCGAAACTAAGTACTGAGGCGATTTTTCTTTTTGAGGCGAGGCGTAAGCCTCGAGGCGAATTGAGGCGTAAGCCTCACAAAAAACAAAAAATCTAAATAAAAGAATTATAAAATAATACAAAAAAATTCAAAGTTGGAGCATCTAGTAAATAGGATATATAGCCATTAACATATTGAGATATAGTCCACCTAAAGAAAGAAGATGTTTAGCAAAAAAACATATTGGGAAGAACATATTTCACAAAATGTATACTTAAGTCAAAAATTTATGTAAATGCTAAACTGTAATTGTAAGAAGAGAGAAAACAGTATTCAGGTATCAATTGTAGGCAAAAATACCTTATAGAGGCTTAAGATTTCGGTTGTTAGTTTCGTTGCATCATACCATGCACGCCGATTAACCACTTGAGTAATTTCTGTCCGAAGTAGAGGACGGACCAGGTGCTTCTTTCCAAGTGATGTGCGTAATAAAATTCTAGCAAATGCAGGAACCAGTTCTCTTGACAAGCTTACACTCAGCAAAACAACCCCCTTTATTTCAATCTTGATGACATGACATTAGGACATATTTATAGAAGTCAGCAACAAACTTCCAAATTCCAAAACAGTTTTGGACACAAACACATGCAGAGATATCATCAGCAACAAAATTATTCTACATTAACTCCAGTAATTCAACTATATTCTAAGAAACACGTAAATGAACTTGAAATAGCTATAATTCCCGTGCATACATTTCAAGGAGGTCCATAAGCAAAATTATCACTGACTATCATGAAGTTCATATTTAAAGCTCAATATTTAAGGGCACATCAGATTTTAGACTTTCTCTCTCTCAATTGGTGCAACCTAGCATATTCAAATTTAAGTGCATCCCTATTCTCTAGCACTTGATTCTTCAGTTTACCAAGGTCTTTCAGGCAGCCATTTACGTTCTCGTTAACAATTTAAAGTTGAAAACACTTACAAGCAGGTTCCCTCAACAATTTGTTTAAAAAATTATTCCATCCTTCTCTATAAAGTAAAAAAGGTATCACACAATTCTATTGCATAAGAGCACAAGGAAAATCAATTCTCTTTCCTCACAAATAATTTAAGTTCGAGTAAATCATGATTCTTGGAGTTAAAATTTCGGTATATACGGTGCCCACATTCATCTTTAGCATGCAAGGGTATTTGCTTTAAGTAATTAGCCTACACTAAACGTTGCTCACATTCTTAGAATTTGCTGATGACTGGGATTTTTGGGCAGCCTTAAGTGAAAGCAGTCCTCCATCATCATGGCCAATTAGCACAACAGATGAAAATCCCATCTCCAAACAAAAAGAAAGAAGCAGATCAACCTGAGAATAACAAACCCAATCACATGTTCAGGTGAAGCCCAAAACAGAAGATTAAAAACAAATGGAGATGGCATTTGAAAGCGCAACACATGCATTATTTTATTGCAGGCACAGATACACAGATGCAAGGCCCTTGGATATTGCAGTGACCTAGTCTGTTGAGTCTCGTCTATATTGACGAAATGATCTAATTATGTGTGCGCAAAAATAATGACATTAATGAAGATAGAGTGACGGATGATTTTAAGCAAATTAAATTTTGATTGTCCTTAAATTTTACTTTCTTTATAAGCTACGACTTACTTTCAAGAAAACTTCGTTATTAAAAAAGTAACTTTGAAAATCAATTTTGGAAATTACTTAAAAGTTTGACACTTTGACTTACTTTTTAGTTCAGCTAGTGATGCTCATACAATTATAAGAATTGTTAAAATAGATCTTTAATAGTTTTGATCATAAGTCAATGTTTTACTTGAAAAGTTAGCTTGCGAACTGATAGAGAAGCGTTGTCATGGGGGAATTACAACTTCAACAAATCACAGAGTTCAACATCACGGTAAAGCCACAGAGTTGAACATGAAAAAGTTTCATTCCTTGCAATTACTATTTTGATTTACGCAAGTTATGAACACTTACTTTATATATAAAAGAGAGACAGTGTGTGTGAATCTGAGTACGATTATTCCCAGCTTTATTACACAACCTGAGCCAGAGCTTCATAATCTACTCTAAATCTCTATATCTAATGCATCAAAATTGATATATATTGCACCCAAATCGTGTATGAAGCCATGCAAATTTGAACATTATCAACATACATTTGGAGAAAGTAATCACCTGATTATCAAGCTTGTAAGGATTAGGCAATTGATTTTCCTCCCAATCCCTACGGCGGGGCCTAGACGTCAAACCCCAACCAGGCCTGTCAAAAGCAACAACCGTACAGCCAACCTGCTTAGCTAGAATGCTCATCAAATTTCTCCAGGAAAAGACTCCCCCTCCAAAACCATGCACTAAAACAATCCCAAAGTGTCCATTTGCTTCTAGATCCTGTTCCAGCATTGAAGATCTCATATTGCTCATTTCATCCCCCTCACCGGTTTCATCAAGGCTCAAAATTGGCATGTCTTTAGACAATGGGGATGTTGGAGAACCATCTAACAGAGGAGTATAGAGAGGGGAGCTGCTAACATGAAATTGACTACTGATGCTCCTGTGGATAGTGTATCTGGTTTTTAGTGAAATGTTTGTTGCAAGCCCATCCAGAAAGGGGGTGGAGGGTAAGGAACAGGAACTCGACCCAGGGATGCTTAGCTTGTAGTGAACCATTACTCCTTTACAAGAAATGAATAAGCTGTCCCTATCAGCAAGTAAACTAACTGGAAGTTCTCCATCATCACGAGCAAAACCTAATCCTTTTCTCCTCATTTCACTATTACTTCTGAAAGTTTTCCCTGCCGATGGAGTAGGCGAACGTGGAACCTTGTGGTAACCAGAGAAAATCATCTTGCAAGAAAGAGCCTGCAGGTAAAATTATATGAAATCTCATTATCCAAGCTCATAAAAAACTTCATCATATAATAAATTTCTAGAAACAAAAGGAAGTTGCAATCAAATCTTTGAAGAAAACCAACTCAACAATCTAAAGCTACATTGAAGCAAACATCAGTGAATCAGTGTGTAACCACTAAAAGCACAGAAATGTGCAGATACTAGCACATACGCCTCATTTGATCTGTATGATTATTTTAAAGAACTCTAGCCCACTTTTACCGAAATTCGAATTAGCATTTCATTATACTACTATCCAAAGGACATAACAAATTATCTAAGGGTGCGTTTGATTGCAAGCATGGAATTTGCATAGAAAGAAAATAAGTTCTAGACAATTGAATTGCCTAGAATTTATTTGTATGGAAATTATTAATTAAATGTGTTCGACTGATTTAGTTTTCAATTTATAAAAATATTATACTTATCCATTTTTTATTGGTAGGTAGATGGTGAATTACCTGAAAAATAAAAACCATCCCTACCTAAAGAAAATGTTTTCCTTATTTTTTAGGAAAATATGGTCACATGACCAAAAGTTGGAAAATATTTTCATGGAAAAATTGACAATCAAGCATCTCAAAAGTAGGAATTTGGGTAGAAAAAAGAAATTTTACATGGAAAATAAAATCAATCAAACACACACTAAGATAAAAATATCTAAAATAGCAGGTAAATGCATAAAAAATTGTTAAACTAAAGGGTTGACAAGTATCGTGAAATTACAGCTTCTAGGTCAACCCTGTTAAACAAGAGCTTCCTCCTAGCTCTGCAGCTTGTACGATAGGCTACAACAATGTGCCCAAGAGCAAAGACGACAGATGAGAGAAACAAGACAGCATCCCCCAAGACTTCTTCAAATGAAGTCTCTGTCTTTGCCTTGAAAGAAAAGTCGAAGCTTCAGCCTCAAGTTGAGAATTCACCGCAAACAGACAAGCTTTGACAGAAAGAAGAAGTATTGAGAAGATAGAGCAGATTGTTACAGTTCCAAGGTATGGCCCCTGTGAGAGCATTATGCCATCACACATTGAATATACACCTGTTGTCATTCAAACAAACAAATAGAAACCAAATCAATTTTCGATGATACAAGAAAGTCTTCATAATTAATTTGTTCACTTTGTATTCGTCTTGCTAAACTTCATGTCCCGTATGCTTCACTGTTTGAAGTCATATCATCTAGAATTCAATTTTATTCTTTTTCACTCTACATATCAAACCTCCATGGGATTTTCCTTCACGTTCATTTTGTTTCACAAAGATATTCTTTTTTGAGTTTCAACTTAACCGATTAAAGGAAAGAATAAAGTAATAAAAATTAAGATACGCAAGTAGAAAAATGAATTAATAAAAACTGAATCTCCGACTAAGAAAGTAATTTCTTCTCTGCAAAGAAATCAAAATTTAGGAATCCGCTCGTTTCGTCGCCTTTCCTCGCACAAACATAAACCTACATAAATGTAGATTTGAGGTTCCACGGTAATTTATTTAAGAGCTTAATCGTTTTCAGTATTTTCAGAAAAGCAAAAAGAAAAAGAAAAAAATGGGAA
>CAIGRT010016992.1:0-12582 GCA_903798405.1 Fraxinus platypoda
ACCAATTGAAGTCTTTTGAGAAATGGAAATATGGACCGAAGAATGAAGGTTGAGGACATGATTGCCACATTCTCAAAAGGTTGGAGATCTTAGGTGGAATTTACCCATAATTTAATGCAAACAAAAAAAGCCACTTTGTGCATTTCATTTCTTCTGGAATAGTGCTGCTAGAAACAAGAAGGGACTCCTTTTGTTTTAAGTATTCAAGACCTTTTATATATATTTTTCCTTCCGCAGTTTCTCATAAATAAGAGTGTCATAATTAGTTGATTAAAAATGGCACAAAAAAGAAGTTATAACTATGGAATGTCATCATTTCCAGTGAGTATGTTTGCTCATTTGTTGGCTATAGCAGTAACCATTTTGGTGCTTGTTTGGCTTCTTCACTTCCGCGAAGGCCTCGCTTTCAAATCAGATAACAAACAGAAGATTTTCAATGTAAATTTACAAATATTTACACTGATATATGATTAATTTGTGTGTATAATTATTTGTCAATCTTCAATTGTTTGCTGCATGCTGTAGGTGCATCCACTGCTAATGGTGATTGGTTTTGTCTTGATTTCAGGACAAGGTAACAAGATTTTATGATAGTTTCAGATCTATTTGTCTTTCTTTGTGAAGTCGAAAATATTTTTGGGTTCTATATGGAAACTATACGTGCCAAGCTGGTCCGATGTCAAGATTGAGGGGGACAAGCTTGGCTTGGTCTCAAATTTGTGGCTTGGCCGAGGAGGTCCTCGACATACATAACCATGATAATCGTACTGAGTAGAACCTATGTGGTGACTTGGTATTTTTTTTTTGTGTAATTCCCTAGTATTTACTCTGTTGGGTGCACTTGAGGTTTTAGGTGTAGAGATGCTGTGTAACTGTAACAATTTTTGCAAAAGTTCTTGCGGTGGTGTTATTATTATTCTTTATTTCTATTTTTCTGTTCTTCTTGGTTACTTTTAAAGGAGAATCATGGAGTGAGTTTAGGAATAATCCCAAATGTTAAAGATACAAGGACACAACATGGAGACGTCGAAACGTGATTTTTCACATGTATAGTTTTATACTTTTTAATATAAAATAGACGCATAGCATATTGGACACTTACCCGAAAGGTGTCCCCACGATAATCTATGAGTGCTGAAAATCTAAAAAAACATATAAAAATAGAAGATGACCGGTAGCTTGTCCGTCCGATATGATATGACAACACGGAAACGCAGTCTTGATATAGCGTTCGTGCTTCGCATCTATGCTTGAATTTTGGATAATGTCGATACAATTTTCTCTAAAATCCAAACCCTGTCTGATCTTATTTTTGTTGTCTGATATTGGATTATTCACAGCAATAATGGCATACAAGACAGTTCCAGCAAGAAGAAAAATTAAGAAAATATTTCACTTGATTTTGCATTTGATTGCTTTGACTGCTGGCGTTGTGGGCATATATGCAGTTTTTAAGTATCACAATGAGACTGGAATTACTGATATATATACTTTACATTCCTGGCTTGGAATCTCTACCATCTCCCTTTATGGTTTGCAGGTAATTATTAAAACTCCTACTCATTTCTCACGTTTAACAGTATATTGGCAAAATTTAGAGATTATTATTTGTAATAATTTCATGCCAAAATCTTTAAAAAATTGTATTGTCAGTGGCTTTTCTCCTTCATTTCCTTGTGGTATCCTGGTGCAAAACCATCAACAAGGGATAGGCTTGTTCCATGGCATGCCCTCTTCGGTACGGTTATATTCTTCATGGCAATTTTGAGTGCCGAGACTGGTTTGGTCGAACGATTCATTTTCCTAAGCTTGAAACGGAATCAAGAAGCGCTCATAGTCAACTTTACCGGTCTATTGATACTCCTATTTGCTATATCCGTCGGTTTCACTCTTCTTCTTCAGCGTGCTTATTAAGGTATCACGTATTCATGTTAAGTCGATCGTGAACATCAACCTAGCTAGCTTAGTTCCATGTTAAAAGGATTGTTAATGTTTGGAAAATACTCGTAAAGTAGTATACTCTTTCCATTGGTTTTATCTCTTCTTCTTCATTGGAAAATACTCGTAAAATAGCTTAGTTCTGTTCTGAAAGGATTGTTAATGTTGAAAAATTGCTTGTAATGTAGTAATTTGTATATTGTTACTATTTTATATTAATAAAATAAAATAAATTTATTCGTGTATATTTCTTTGTGCATAGAGGTCCAATCAATCACATTAGGAAAGTAATATATTTTGTCCCAACCAATGTATCCCAACATGGCACCAGACAACCTAATATTTAATCATGGTAGGTCCCTAATGATAGAATTGAATTATTAATCCATTTCAACAGTTAAGGTCATATAAAAAGATAAAATTGTCCTCATCTTTAAATAACAATAAAAGACATGACAAAAAAGAAAAATCACGAGGGATAAGAAGGGATCAAATCCTCGTTCCAATTGGTACCATATTCAACTTTGTCTAATTCGTATAAAAATTATTAATGTTCCAATGTTTTGAAAGTTGAAACGCGTACCAAAGCACAACAAATACATTTATGTGCCTACTCAAGTCTCATTCCTAACAACAAAATTCAGAGAAAGCGCAGCAACATTTCTACATGATAGAGCTTTGTAGTTATTTTACAAGGGAAACACCAGGTGCCTAGGCGGGGATTTTAGGCCTCCACGGCTCCACCTACTGGTGGAGAGGCTTAGAAACACAAAGATATGCAAAAGGCAAATCATGTAAATTAAACTAAATAGATGCTATCAAAAACACCGGTGCCAGCAACAACTCCGCCTTCGTCTGAGGAAGACACCTTCGTCCGCATCAAGTAACCACATTCCTCATTTATTATTACCTTTGTCTTGTTCCTGTATGCATATTCAAACACAAAAAAAGACAGAAATAACCATATTTGTCCATGATGATGAACTCGATTCCAATAAAATATTTTTTACTTCCTTATATTTTCTCCAGATGACATGGCTGGAGTTATAAGCGATATGCAAACAACACTGCAAAGGGGAGTTACCTTAAATATGCTGCATTGATACCAAGTTCTGATACGACGTGATGTTTTTGAGAAATGCCTTGTCGCACAAGAATCGCAGGAAAAAGAGCAGGAAATATTCTCTGCATAAGAATGTATGCTGCATTTTCGTCCGAGCCTTCCTTTTCTATTCTAAGTAGGGTTTCTCTCACATTATCACCATAGATATTGTTCCCTGAAGTGAGATAGGTAAGAACAAACAGTCAATAATAATTTTAACAATAATCTAGACTCCTAGTAACGATATGATGTCAGACCTCCTCCTTCTCTTTGGGGCTTCATCACATATAATCCGGGTTTCTCAATAGCATCATTAACAATGTTGGGGTCCTCCAGACTCCATAACCCAGCAAAGCATTTACGGATATTGACAATATCGTCTTTGTTTTCAAGAAATCTGCTCACAACATCCACATTATGGTACAATTAAGCACAACAAGTTGACTTAATCTGCCTTCAAGAAAGAGTAACAGACGCGTATAAGTTACTTACCTTTCAAGTACATTGGGTTTAGCAAGCTCTTCTTGAATCTTCTTGGTGCCAGCTAAATGATACGCAATTGAAGGGCACTTTATTGCCGATGACTGCTCCATCAGTAGCCTAGCTCTCCATTCCTACAAGAAAATTATGATATACGGACAAATAATCATCCGGCCTAGCAAAGACAGAGAGAAACTTGGATCCAAATTTCACCACATGCTGAAATTTTAATATTAAAAAAAAGTAAGATTGAATAAAGATGAGTTAACACGAAGTTCCTGTTGTTTAACAAAATCCAATGTAAGTCCATAGGAAGATTTCATTCTTGACTGCGAGATGCAGAGTCTGTAGAAAACTTAGAAACTGCATTTGATTCCCAAATAAGAACCCAAACCTTTACTTATGCTTCACAATTCTACATATGTAAAGCTCTTCATTCATTAAATATGAAAGCACCAAAGACAAGGCTTGGTGATGGAGCCACCTACTTAGGTATTAGGGGCTATGGTTCTCAGCTCCCACCCTAAGATGGCAAGAGAAGGCAAGACTTGTCAAGCAAAAAATTGCTTGCTTTGTGATTGATAATTGAAAAACTAAACAAGAAAAAAGAAAATGAATGGAATAACCAAAAAAACATGCAGTTCTTTTGGAGCGCATTTTCCCTAGAAAAAGACATCACGTAAGAAGTGTGACTTACATTAGGGTTTAAACTTGAAAGTAGTGTACTGTCTTTTCGACATTTAGTTACTCCATTAGCTCAAATTATGCAATTGAATCCTACTTGTAAAATTATTCTTTCATGAACTCAAATCCAGTTAACATTCTACTTCCAAAACCATGTCAGAAACCTGTAGACATTATCCTCAGTAACATCCAAATCTATCCATATCAATCTCATATACATATATATAAACAGTTCCTGGACAATAAAAGAATGAAGAAGAGCATTTCTACAACAAATGAAGTTAAATTCTTTCCAACAATAATAAGCACTGCGTTCAGCTTAAGGGTGTGTTTGATGGAAATTATTGAGGAAAGAATGTATTTTAAATAGTAATATGATGAGAAATATATGATTAAAAAGTAAGGAAAAGTTATCGATGTGATGAAAAATATTATTTTATTGAAAAATATGTGGTTGAAAATGATTTTTGAAAGAATGTATTTTTAAAGAATGTGTATCAAACAGGGGCTAAATATCATCTCTGCTCAAAATCTTACAATAAGATTAACATGAAAGATTTTTTATTTTTTATTTTTTTAAAGATTAACATGAAAGATATTTCACATAAAAATACTAACAACTGTTGTACTAGAAAATTTGTCAGAAATAAACAACAATCTACAGTCAGAAGTACCAACCATCGAAACTTTAATTCTCAAACCCTAATGAAATTCTATACCAAATATTCAAATGCATTTGCATAGCTTAATATATTGTCAGGTTGGATACTCTAAAAGCTGGCCGCCTGGCCCCATGGCCAAACCTAATAGCGTAAAGGGAAGAGACAGGACGATTTCTTAGCTGTGTGTTTTTCTTTTGTTTTTGTTTTTGTTTTTGTTTCTGGTCGCATGTTGTGTGTTTACTTGGCACAGTAAAAATGGAAAGAACAAAAAGTGTAGTCAGACATTAACCAAACATTGGGCGGCGAATTTTGGCCCCCCAATTTCTGTCTAGAACGACCCTGCATAAAAGGGAAAAATTGCTGAAAATTAGGGATGTTTTATGGCAGTTTTCTGCACAAAATCTGACTGAACAGCACACTTTGGAGGCGCCGCAACAGATTTTCAACAACATTGCATGGATAAATGGGGATAATTTTTGTGTATCGAAGGCATATGAATTTTCTTGGCCTAGAGGAAATGTTAAGTGCTGGGCAACGAATGTTTGGAAACACTTCATCACTCCAAAACACTCATTTATGTCGTGGTTGGGAGCTCAATCCTGCAAGTTACTCACTAAAGATAAATTGCATTACTTGGATATTGATCGAAATTGCATTTTTTGTGCTTCACATGAGGAGACATGTCATCACCTATTTTTTGAATGTCCTTTCTCTTCAAGTATTTGGAAGAACATTAAGGCTTGGTTGGGCATTACAAAAGCCATGACTACCATGGCTACTACACTTAAGTGGATTAAGAAGGAGGCTAGAGGAACCTCATAACGCAACAAAGCTAAAAGGATTGCTTTAGCTAGTTCTGTCTACTACATTTGGTTGGCTAAGAATATGATGATTTTTGAAAATTTGAAACTCCATATTGAGAGTATTGTACGATGGATTAAAACACACATACTAAGTGATGTTCTCTTTGTATCCTAATATTTTGGTTTGTTATGAGTCGTTAGCAATTGGTTGATATGTATTTCTTTTTTGTTTCGTTTTTTCCTTTATTTGATTACTTGGGGATGCACGTAGTAGTTATTTTTCCATTGTAACTTCATTGTTGCTTCACCCGGGTATGCCCGGAGTTTTTGTATTTGATGTTTGATCAATATAATTCATTTTTACCCGATAAAAAAAAAAAAGAATATACAAATTGGGGTTTGTCAGTTTGGGGGTCCATTCTCACAGCTTCTTGCTAAAGAAATAATACGACCATAGTATAACACAAATTATTAGCTTGTGCAATTAAAGATGAAAGATACCTCTTGCAGAAAGATGAGAACCTGTGTGCATGCAAATCAGGCACATGTATTCACTGATTCTAATGAATAATCACATTGAGAACCACAAATATACTCACTGATTCTGAAGGATAATCTCTTGGTCCATACCCAGCTCTAAAATATACTACTGCAACTACTTCACCATCCCTGCAATTATAAAGCTCCTTAAGATTAAAGCAGAAAGATTACACGCTAATTCTGTTAATTCAGGTGATCAAAGTTGTACTTCAGTTCCATTAGATACATACACAACAAGTGTTCCATCTGGCAGAAGCTCCCCAATAGCATCAATTTCTGCCAAAGTCTTCTTAATACTTGTAACTTGATATGTTCTATTAGGCTAAGAAAATACATCCAGAAGAAATCTTGCGACAAACACACAAGAAAGATAATAGTTCTACTCTGTTTACCGTGAAACATTAATAACTAAATACGAAAAAATGTACAATGAGAAGCATTTTACATGACTCAAAGGGATATCTATCCTTCAACGTTGTACAAAGCCAGTGTTGATCATACATATTTCGTTCTTCAGTTTGTACCACAACCATAACTACTGCCCTGCATTGGATGTTTAAGTTCATATCAAATTCAATGAGCTAACAGTTGCAGATTCAGAATTAATACAATTCATTAAATAAACCGAACCTTGGGTTATTATATTCACTCCACGCTTTAGACAATGCTTCAGCAAACTGAGTAAAAGCATTGTTTTGTGGAATCCTTTCAGGATTTAGTGCAAGGTATTGTTTATATTGATGAAGTAAGCTCCTGAAAAATGAAGCTATCAATCCTCTACAACTATAATTTTAGTCACGAACTTCTGTTGGGAATGCTTGAGCAAAGAACAGAAATCACATACAGTAATTATAACTATATTTAACGGTGCAATATCTCGAAAATCTTCAAAAATTGAAAGAACGGCTCAAGGGACTTGGAAAGAAGAGTGTTCAAATTTTCAGAATGTAGATTCTAAAGGGATTTTCCGATTTGGCAACAGGTATTTATGATTCAATGCCAAAAAATTTCAGTCATTTGTTCATGATGCATACTTTAGATAATTTTCTCTTTCCCTCCTGAAAAGTAGAGAGAATTCTAGTCCATTAAACCAGTGAAAATAGATTCAGTTGTAAGCATGACCTAACAAGGACTAGAACAACTTAAAAACTCGAGCAAACATTTAAAAGAACAGGATAAGAAATGAAGTATATTTACTGAGATAACCTGTGAAGCTCACTAACAAGACAGCCCAGAGCGAAAGATGATGATGAAATTGTGTTGAGCTCTGTTTGGAGAAGTAATTTAGCTTGTTCATCCAGCATATAGTCTGAACGATGTAGTCCTAGACGTATTTCCTAGGGTAAAGGTATATAAAAATCAGGGTATTCTTCAGCACGTAATAACATAATCCACTACCATGTATAGTTTGTAAGCATTTGAAATTAATAACAGAAGTGAATAAGCAAGACCTTTCAAAATCATGACACCGTAAAAATTTAGTGAAAAATCAAAATAGCACTTGACATTGAACATAAATGTTGCATTCTGGGATGGTCGGACTTGGCATTTCGGCCGGGATACCCGTGTCGACATGATACGACACGATATAGGTATGTGTGTGAAATATGGGGTGGATCCTTCAATTTTCAAGCGGCTATGGCAATTGTAATTAATTATGTCATTTTTAACTTTTACTTTAATTTTGTACCCAAAAAAACTCCAAAAGAAAAATAAAAATGGGTGACCTTGATTGCCTAAAAGGTCCGGCAGTTCTACTGTGGACATGTGATTTTATAACATGAGAGTAAGAATGCCTAAAAGGTCCGGCAGCCTTCAATTTTTGTAGCAAAGAGATTCTTTATGACGGTTGCTGTCAAAACGAGTAGCAGGGGAAGACATTGACTACAAAGAGTAAAGGTAAAAAGAAAATCCCCCTCTGTATCTATGTATTCAGTAGTGAAGTGAGTTCAAAATCACAGCACTCTTAAATCACCTAATCTCCCAGATTATATTGGCCAGAATATGTCCATATGGCGGGTTGGAGAAATATTCAGCGGACAGCTGATCTCTTCAGGACGTTCTCATTTAATTAAATCTGAGGGTTATGTTACCGCACAGGATCCCCACAGTAATTCCAGTATGCTCCCTGATGCACCTTCCACGCTGTCCCTGTCTCTTTAAGAGGGGAGGCAGGCTGGTCGGGGTAGGGGAGAGGGTTGAACGGAATTTTAAATAATAATAAAAAATTGTTTTCACTTATTTTTTGATGGAGCTTTTCGTTTTGCATTTTTCTTTGGATTATTTGAACGTGGAAACAAAACTATGGGCATGTTCTTTTTATCGTTTTCAAGCCGTTTTCTGTTTTCGATTTTTCAAAACGGTTAAAAAGCGTTCTCTTTCATATTTTCGAAAACGCGTTTTTAAAGACAAAAAAAAAAAAAAAAATTGTGCTGAAAACACAATACAAAACACCTAAAAGTTGGAAAACACGGAAAACGCACCAAACCGTCTCTTCCTTCTCTATTCTTCCAATCCCGTCTCTTCCTTCTCTCTTCTTCTAATCCTATCTCTTCCTTCTCTTTTCTCGACGCCGACGACCCATTCAAACATTGCAACGGGCGACGAAGGAGATGTGCCGTGCCGGCACAGGCGTGGGAGTGGGGAGGCGACACTACTGTGAACGTAGCGTCGCGACCCATTGAACAGGCGACATTCGCAGCAATGACGACGATTTAGAGCTTTTTTTGATCGGCGACGACCCATTGAAGAGGCGACGTCGCGACGCTGCTGTGGTTTTTTTGGTTTTTTCGATCTGCACTTTTGGGGGTTTTTTGGTTTTTTCGATCTGGCGGCGACGAAGGTTTTGTTGGAGGTGCTGGTGAGGTGTTATGGTGGTGGTGGCGATTGACGATGGTGATGTGGTGCGGTGGTGTAACTTGTCTTGTTGGTGCTGGTGCGATGGCAGGCAGTGGTGGTTGTGTTGGCGGTGGTGACTGGTTGTGTTGATTTTGGTGGTGGCGATGGCAGTGGTGGTTGTGTTGATTTTGGTTGGCAGTGGTGATTCTAGTGATGGTGGCTTTGTGGTGGTTTTTTGTAGAAAATATTCTCAAAATTTTCAAGTAAACGCGTTTTTCATTTTTATGTTATGAGAAACATTTTTTTCAAAATGTCAAAAAGAACGTATTTTCAACAATTTCAAAACATACACTCAAAACTGAAACACGAAGATAACAGACCCTATATATTTGCTTCCAATATGCCTGTTTTGAACAACAAGTCCAAAAATAACTCTGTACTATGCAAAATTTAGACCAGCAATGAAGGTGCAATTCTTTGGTTTTAGGGAAATGGAAATCTATTTTCTCATGGCAATGAAGGTTGTTCAATTTTTAGCTTTTTACAATTACGGCTAATATAAGATAGTGTTAATAATTATCCACGATGGCCGGCTACTTAATATGCCCCCTCCTGTAGAGCACCACATCATAGGCCGTCTACCACTATGAGGTTGTCGACCCCTATGAGGCCGTCTACCACTATGAGGTCGTCGACCCCTATGAGGCCCTCTACGTTCACATATGCTGTCTACCACTATGAGGCCGTCGACCCCCATAAGGCCCTTTCTGTTCACACAGGGCCGCCTACCACCATGCGACCAATTCTATACTTAACCATAAAAATAGCAATGAGTTGGACGGAAACCACCAAACAGCGAGCATGGGCATAACCAACCGCTTGACGAGTGGGGGTCACCACTCTAGAACGTGGGGGAAGTGAGAAGGCTTACGTGGGACACGTGGCACAATTAATCGTAGAACGGGGACGTGTCATCAGGTGCCTATAAATATCCCCAAGGTGAGAAAAAGTTTTCTTCTTGAAACCCGAACTATTTGAATTCCAATATATTATCTTCCTACTCTCTTAAATCGAATACTAATTCTCATGCCGGAGGTACAACGGGGGAGAAAGTCCCGACCTCATTTTGCAGGTAGCAAATACTGATCGGAGCAATCGGAACACCGTTCTCGTCAAGGAAAACATCGAAATTTATCTCACTACAATTTCAACGGCCAAAATATCAAAAGGAAAAGAAGCGGGAGGACAAAGAAAATACACTCTGATTAATACCATGTGAGAAAAATGGGTTGTTCTGTCTTATTTTGTATAGCATGTATAGTATTTACATAGAACTCCTAGGAGAAAGAAAAGGTAACTTCATAATAATATGCTCATACTAATTACATGCAAACTCATACACAATACCTACAAAATAAGTACAACTATAAATTTAGACTTCCTAAGAATGAGGATCCAATTATAAATTAATTTCCTCTTTTGGAAAGGATCTGATCTCTTGACAATTGACTTGCTACATAAATTTCGAGCCAGATAAGAACCATCCGAAATGAACAATCATGAAAAGAAAATAAACAAGTACAAATGTACTGAACTGGCTTGAAAGTAATGATGCTGTCCAACATGGGGCCGAAGGAAAGACAAAGTGACAACATTTAAGGAATATAAGTACTATATGTAGCTTTATTACGTCCGATTTCCAAACACGACATAGACAAGCCAACTGAATATATATATTGAAATATACCTCTATTTTCTTGGCATCTAACATCTTGGAATGAATTTCCAAAAGTCTGTATGTAAAAGCATCCACTTTCTTGGTTCTTCAAAAGATTGAATTAAGACAATGCTGGGAAAAATACACTCATCTAGATTATTTGCACATAAGAAACAACTTCCATGGACAACACAAGTTAAATAACATTGGCAGCTAACTTTTACCAAAAATGAAAAAAAGGCTCAAAAGAGATGATGGTGCACCACATTATAAACATACAAGTTTGGTGTCAATGAAGGTGATCAGGATGTTCTCGTTCACATGCGCAGTGTTTTAATAAGTAGGAGTACGAGTAGTTTAACCTGGAAAGCGAGTCCTGAAGGAATTTTCCATCCAAACTCACGCGATCCACAAGTTCATTGAAAATGGGAGCTATTTGGCAAGCTTGTTTCCAATGACTTTCAGGAAATGGCATAGGCAACAAAGAAAATGGGGCATGAACCATGCCCACACCAGGCACTCTTCCTGATATCTGCAAGTTTGAAAGTCTAGAAACTAAACTACTAACATGCTATTAATTCAATGCATCACATTACATCAAAAGATTTTCTTTTTTGACCGGTCCAGCTAAAAGGAGTTTCAACTTTAAATCACATGTTCATAACATTTAGTTTGAAAATTCATCACTTCTATGAAACATATCAATTTTGCATCAGGGTATCTATCGATCAAACTTCTGAAACATAAAGAATATTATCAAATCCGTGCCCATTCAGTTCTCAAATTCACCATCTTTTTTTGAGTAACATTCACCAAAATAGTAGAAACTGTAAATCAAAACAAGAACAATGTAACAGAGAAAACTGATGTTTTTCAATTACATAAAAGAAGAAGGAGATGAAATAAAGTAAACTTTCGATTTCAATTGAGTTAATTTCATTGATGGCCTGATGAAACAAATTAAATTTCAGAAGTCAGTAATTGACCTGTGAATTCCTATCTCCAACAAGAAGGCCATGAAGGGAACTCCATACGAGGGCATCATATTCCATTTTCTGAAGCAATCGTGGGTCAATTTTGTGAGGATCAACAATAAGACTCGTAGAATTTCCTTGATGGGTCTCTATTTCTTCAACTCCGCTGCATTTCGAAGCCTGAGCTATGGAGAAATTGGCTGGTTTTTTTGGAAGATGGGTTTGCAAGGATTTAGTAAAGGGATTGAAAAGGAAAGAGTTGCTACGCAAAGGAATGATGCTGGAGGTGGGAAGAAAGCAGTGTGTGTACAGGCCAACACCCATTTTGACCTTGTTTTGACGACTGCATGGATGTCCATTCTTTTTGGTTTTGCAAGGAACAAGATGGGTGTACTGAAATTGTGATGGAAACTGGAATGGATGGACGGTCCCATCCATTTCTCATCCACTTTCTCTATTCACATATTTTTTTTCCATGTCGCCTTGATTCCTTGACCGGTTAAACTAATTGAGGAATTCCAGTCACATGGGGCCTGGCTGGTTGGAATGGAATGAAATGGATTTCGCTGCTACTACGTAAGAGAGTACATAATATATGATGTGGAGGAAAAAATTGAATGAAAAAATTGGTTGTGTTTTAAACTGACATTTTGTAAAATTATTAATTAAAAGTTGATTGGATGAAAAAATAGTAGAGTGTCGTGTGACGTTATGTAAATCTTGACGTACATGAAAATAAGACATTTGACAATCATTTTTATAATTTTTTTTCAAACTCATTTTTAACCACACATCCTTACAACAAATTTTTTTTACACGTAAACCCAAATTTTTTTTCCTACTT
>CAIGRT010016994.1:0-10301 GCA_903798405.1 Fraxinus platypoda
CATTCTTTTGTATTCAATTGCATTAATGAAACTCTAGCCTCATTTTCCTTTTCCTTATTTCTTTGGATTGTTTAACAAAAAATTCAAGAACTTCACAAGCAAAAATGCCAAACTATAGAATATTAGTGAGAACATGATAAAGGGTCGGTCGATCAGTCGACCAGGGCATCCCAAACCCTCTCTGACAATGGAGAGAGATATTTTCTTGTTCCTTTTCAATGATTCCACCATTTTGATTGATTCCAATCTCCTAAAGTTTGGTCCCAAGATTAGTTTTTGATTTTGTGGAATCCACACATCAGTGTATTTATCACGCTGGAGAATATCGTAGAAAACTTGAAGGTATAAAGCACAAAAGTTCATCGACGAGAATTGGAAGCTATTTGGCCAATGAAAATTGAAATGTATCTATCTTTTCTCAAACAAATTAAAGTATTTTCATATTTGTCCATATCACCTTTAAACAAAAAGTATATTGCGCCGTGTATCCACATTTCTCACCTTGGTCTCACCAACCAAGGTGTAAACTCTTGACCTTTTCATTTTCGTAGCTAATAAATGGTTGACACGAATGAGATTAGTAAGCCATAAAAGTTAGAGTGAAAGTATTAGTTTTCCTTCTTTCACATGTGCCTCACGTTATCATTTCGTCCTTTCAAACCATAAAAGGAAAAAGGAAAAATAATTATGTTTTACTGATTTAGCTATCTAATATTTATGAGTAAAGCTATTGCACTAAAAAGGCATATAAAAGTGCATGGGTTTCTTTATTGCAATTTTCATAGTATCCCAATTAAGAGAAATTTTATCAATACTTGGAACTCGCGACAATGAAACCCATTTACGTATGACGAAATTTATTAATAATAATTTAAATTTTGTCCAATCCTATGTTGCTTTTGACGTATCTCTTGTCCATCAACCCTCAAATTTATAATCACTTATTTCTTGTCCATGGATAAGAATAACTCCAAGATGGACTTGGGAGTAGAACGGTTGGAAATTGCAAAATCTTGAATTATGAAAAGTCCGACTTCAGGACACGTGTTAACTCTTTCTTTAAGACGTTATTTGTCCCCAATAAATCGTGATGCACCCGAGAATGCAAATGCCTTCTGAATATAACGAAGCCCTCAATACGTTGTCTACGTTGTGCACACACAAATACTACCCTAACACCAGATAAGGAAGACCTCTACAATGTGATGAAGTACAGAGAAATTGAAGGAAAAATGAATGCATAAAAAGTGGTCTTAATGCAAGAAGTTTGGAGAAATTGAACTTTCAATATCTTATATATTCCATCATCTTCCATCAAAGAACCTTTAAATCTATAAACAGATTTGCTCCCAACTCTGTGCAACAGATGCAACAATTCTTATGAGTAGCCCCTTTTGAATTGTAAGTTACATAATCAAAATTTCGGTAAAAAGAGAAAAAATTGGACAAATCATGAACATGTGGACAGTCACCCCAAGGCCCCGGGCGATCGCATGCTTGTCCTGAGCAGTCACCCAATTGCTGTGCCTCGGTTGCCCGAAACCAATGGGTGGTAGTCAACGAGCAAGTTGGGGCCTTGATCGTTTCCAGTCTGTCCTTCATCATTTTGAATCTTCCCACATTATCGATGACTCGTACAATGTCCTTTGATTCATCCCTCAATGTCAAAAGTGAAATTTCGAAATTTAACATACTTGGATATATTATCTTTTTCTTATTTTTGATGTAAAAATAAGGAGAAATCCTTATTTCACGGACTTATAATTAATTTTGACTAATTTACTTCAAATTAAACTTCTTTATAAGTAAAGCTTAGCCAAACATGCCTGACGACTATACCCAAAATAATAAAAACAAATAAATTGTATTTATTTATAATAAAAAAATGTTAAAACAATCAATTTCTAAAGCAAACATTGATGATTGAGAAAAAAAAACAGACAAGTTATCTAATTGACTTAGATACAACACCTTGTCTCTAAAATTAACTTTTCTTTTTCTTTTTCCTTTTTCAAGTTTGCTAGACATTATCATTTTGTCCTTTCAATAAAAGATTGAAAAGATGTTTGATTAATTTAGCTATCTAATATTTATGAGTACAGCTATTGCACCAAAAATGAGTATGACTTTCTCTTTTGATTAGTTTGGCGATTAAGAGAAATTTTATCGATAGTTGGAACCTTACTTATAATGAGTAAGGCCACTTAATTGTCGTCCAAGTTAAGACGATATAGTCGATACATTTAAAGAAAAGAATTATGTTTTTTTTTTCTTATTGTAAGTTTGGTAATAAGAGAGAGTTTATCGATCTTTGAAACCCATGACCACGAAACCAACTTTACAAAAAGATGGTCACTTAATTGACCCAAGTTTGCAATATGACTCGGTATCAAATACATGTACGACAAAACTTATTAATGATCTTTTTCAATTTTGTACAATTCTAACTGCAACACGTCTCTTTTCAATCAACTCTCAAATTTATAACTACTCAATATTTATTTGATTTCCATGTTTGGCTCAGCATTCGCGCAAGTGAAGGTACACTTAAATAATTTTAATTTAACATTACGTCTACTTAGAAAATACTTATTTTAGGAACTTATTTTAAAGAGTTATTTATTTGCTTAAAATAAACTTATTTGTAGGTATTTTTTGGTAAAGCTTAGCCAAACATGCATCAAAGTATACCCAAAATTAACAAACAATAAAAAAAAAACACTCAAAATCGAATTTATTTATGATAAAATTGTTAAAATATTAGTTCGTAAAGATAACATTAGTGGGACAAATAGGTTGCAGTTGAGGTAGCATCATAAATCAAATTACCACAATAGGAAGGAAACATCATAGTTGTCACGTAGTCGAAGTGTCCTACGAAGGAAAATAAGGTCGAGCATCTCTATCTCGATGAATGAATGAATAAATGCTAAAGTGATGTATTCTTAAAGGTCCTAATTTGCTAGTCGTAAATTTACCCCACCGAATGCATCAAGAAACAAGCACGGGTCTCAATCGTACTAAAAGAAATAAAAATCTTGCACAAACATACACATTTGCCCCCCAATGCAAATCAAAAATAAAAACCCCAAAATAGTTTTCACCGTTGAAGAAATTCCATTTTGGGAAAGCCCCCGTTTTTGAAGTCCATAAAGTTGTACGTACTTTCTTTATTCGTTTTGATTCCTTTCACTTTTTCGTTCTTGTTTATTTATTTTTATTATTTATCCAGCTAAGGTTGTCACATGTTACACAGACCATTTTGATTCTCCACCAAATGTTTTTACTTTTCTCATATTTTTCCTCAAAAAAATAAAAATATTTAGTAGAGAAGGGTGAATCTAAGAAGCTGGTCTGAATCAATACTGTCACTAAAAAACAAAGTCTTTCAACTTTTGTTTTGGTTACTCCTAAGAGTAAGGGCCATGAAATGTTCAAATTTTGTGCAGATTTTCAAAATGGACATACAAGATTTAATTTTTCAATTATAATTATTTTCTCCATTCATCACGATGTAAATTTCGACCCGTATCATCATACGCAAGTGGTGGTTAGAAATCAATAAAGTGCTCTTCGACCACATTCATGTTACTTTTTATTGCACAAGTTTTGAATCGATTATATATTTAATTCTTGCATACATCGTACCTTGCAAGTTACGTGAAATATTTAATCTAATGTGAAAGCTTTGGACCATCTGAGGTTAAGGTAATCTTAAATAATACCCAACAATATTTTAAACCTAGTTGTCAACATGAATTGTTGGCTCTGTCAAGTCAAAAAAGAACACTAACAAATGGGATTACACAAAAATAAAGGGTATGATTCTTTGACCCTTTATTATTATCTAATTTAGTATTGTTTAATATATCTTAATGATAATTAAATCCAAACTTCCCACTAATCAATCTCACTTTCTCCAATTATGAAATTAAATTAAATAAAAAAGTCCCATAATGTAATCGAAGATGACGTCGCAGATGATGCAATCGTGCAAATATTATTAAAATGGTTGGATAATCAATGCTACATGTCAGAATAGATTATTTTGGGATAAGCAAAAGTTTTTTACTTTTTTTAAGAAAATTATTAAACCTCGCAAGAGAATTTTTTGTTAAGTGGTACTAAACTAGGGATTGGATTTCGGTTTTGGAACGGTACTTTGAAGCTTTAAAGGCTGGGTCAAGTCCCTCTCGCCATAATAGCCACACGTCTGACTGCTTTTTGCTCATGAGAGAACTGATTCAAAGGACACAATTGATTGTGACAATTCATCAAACCCTGGTTGTATTTCCCATAAAGAATTACTCATTTTTACACCCGTGTTTCACTTTTTTACACGATTTCATCTCATGGCACTAATTATAAATGAATTGGTCCTTTTGATTTTAGTGAGCTACAAAAATGGATCTCCCTAGGAAAATTGGCTTGTAAAAATTTAGGGTTTACAATAACTTTCAACACAGCTAGCTAGCATGTAAATGGTGTCCTGGGAGTCGATTCTTCGTATAGATTCGCCCTCATATAAATAGAAACACATCCATGAGTCGAGCATTAACTATAATGATTTGAAATACGATTAGAGTCCTATTCCAACCCTTCTAGTCAAGATGGATCTAAATTGAAAGTAGATAAGAGTGCCACCGAATCAAGCCATCACAGAATTTGCAACAAAAACTTTTTTTTTTAAGATTTTATAGTAACTGTTCGTTGTCAGCAATGCACAAGATCTTATCCAAGATTTTTGCCCATTATTTTTGACCAATTAACAACATTTGCAAGTGTTTGATTTTTCCATAGTTCTCCACCTCGTTTCAGATTCTAATCACAAATTTGTCCCTGATTCGGATGTTTACAGACTTACAGAAAATTGAGATCTTTTGATGGCAGAATTAGAAGACAGTGACTTAGCAGAAAACAAGAATACGCCGACTATGAGGGTCTTGTAAGTGGGTGGACATTATTTTTCTGCAGCCAATTTTGGGGTCTCAGTATTTGCGGTCGGAATCCTGATGATGCTGCAGCAGTAGCAAATAATTGAGGAGAATTTGTTTGCCATTGATGATCATTTGTTGAGAGAGAAATTTCTCCTCCGTTGCCTCTAATTCCACCACCACCACCACCATTGCTGCTGCTCGCATACTGAATCTGTCGATTTCTATGCTCAGTTCAGCATTTGTTAATTTTGAACATTTACACGGATGGATATTGATCTTTAATCACTTACCTGATAATTTTGTGAACCAAAAGGTGGGGCAAACATTTGAAGAAAGCGAGGATCGTGGCCTTTGGTGAACTGTCCATATTGGTGCATTTCATTGGCCTCCAACGAACCGGGAGAGTGAAGGTGTGTTTGGCTTAGAAGCTGTAAAGTATCAGTTTCATTATATCCATCTCTTCGCTCTCTTTTGTCAATTGGACTCGGTTGATTCTGAAAATTAAGCTGTGTTTCATAAAAGCCATCACATATATAACACTGGAATTTTTGGTATCAAATTAAAGGCACATCGGTGTCTATATACCTCTGATCTCGACCCCTGGTGTCGCCAATCAAATTCAAATGGCATTGTCGAACAATGCTGATCACGACCATTGTCTTCCATTTCTCTGCTGCTCCGCTTTGAGGCTAAATTCCCCAAACTCAAGTCTAGATTATGATCTGCTGTGTTTTTAGAAGATTCTGTCGCACACCAAAAATTTCAAATCAGACCAATAAATTTCCATCTCCACAATCAGTTCAACAAAGAATTTTAAACTCTATCAAATGCAACTAAGTCCTCATTAATTTTACCTGCACCGTTGAGTTCATCATCATAAATACTGGGATCAAAATTCGTAACGGCATCCTTCCCATTACACTTGATGGCAGCTTTATCATAAGCCCTATAATTCCCAGACAATATAATTAAGCTCCAGAAAGTATTGTGCTCAATTCTTTCTACAATACATTTCCTGAAAATCCTGCTGGCAACACTAAGCAGAAATAAATACAGACAACTCTACAAACTGACCTGGCAGCTTCAACTTCAGTATCAAACAGACCCAAATAAACATATCTGTTTCATAAAATAAAACATGCATTAGCACAAAACAAGGTAATTAAGACAAGGATTAGTCCACAAACATATTGTAATATGTGATTTACTTTTTGCCCAAGAACTGGCCCATTCTAGCTTCCCATCTACCACATTTGTGCAAAGTAACACCTCTATACTTGGAGCTTCCTCTTGGAAAACCAGTACTTTGTCGACGAAGTACATGCACAAATTCTTCCTTGGTTAAATTGCTCATCTGAAATATTTCAGCATAGAATATCATGTTCCATTTCTTTCTTGTGTCTAATCACCTAATAATTCATGAATTTGAAACCAAGGGAAAGGCACTGTACAAGATAAGGTGAAACGATAAAGAAGACTCTCTCTCTCCCCCTTTTTTCTCTCTCTTCAAATGAAGTACCTGTTTTAGGTCTTCTTCGTAATCTTCTAGATTAAAGTTTATGTCTGCTTCCATTCCCCGGAACTTAATGGCTGCCCTATCATATGCACTGTAATAGATTCATGTCTGAACATTAGTTTCTTCCGATTACAGATAAATAATGTGGAATTGGAAAATAAGAGCACAGAAGATAAAAAGCTCACCGAGCTGCCGCGTGTGCTGTATCAAATCCACCTATAAATTTCCAAAACAAAAGCCCATTTGACCAATCAGATGATAAAGCAAGAACTTGACAGTCAAGTTGAGAAAAGAACAAGCTTGTTTACTAAATATGGAGAATAAAGAAGGAAATACTAACCCAAATAAACTTGCTTTCCACAATCCCTGAATCGGAAAGCAAAGCAAAAACAAGAAACACAGATGAATTGTATTTGAATGAAAGGAACAATTTTGTTGGAACAAAGTGAAAACTAGCATTAAAGGAAAAGCAAAGATAAAGTTTTTGATTTGTAAATGGGTACCATATGTGTGACTCCCACCGGCCAGTCCTCCGATAAAAGGTAACCCCACGATATTGAGAGCTACGAGACCTCGGCCCCCGGCGGCTTTTCTTGAGTGGCTGTGCAACCTCAGCCGCTGCAGACTTCCCAAACCCACCTCCACCGCCGCCTTGGGATTCAGACTTACAGAATTTAACTCCAAACCATTGAGCTCTTGGTAAATTGAGTGGTCGGTCGCTTGATGTAGCCCCAGGTTCAGACTCATCGACCGGAAAGAACTGCCGGGTAACCGGCGACGAGCATGGATCCGTGTCATCATCGTTATGAGCCACAGAAAACCCAAATATTTTGCTGCTTCCTTTCTTTCTACCTCTTTCTGCATCTTCATCTTCTGAAGCATCCTCGATAACCACCGCCGACGAGCTTGAATTAGACACAGATCCGACCCCTTTAAGCTTGTCATCCGAATAACCCTCGGACTCATCCCCCCTAGTTTGATCTGGTGAATCATTGAGATTCCACATTTCTCTACCGATGAAAAACTGAAAAATAAACCCAAAGAGGAAAAAAAATAGAAAACCAAAAAGAGGTGGTCGGTTAAAGAAAGATTAGAGAGGAAGAGATTGATGGGTTTTCAGAATTCTGATCAGTACTGTCTCATCAGAAGCGAGATTTTGGGAGGCTACAAAAGCTCGTTTTTGAGCTTGTAGGAGTAGAATATTGAGGGGCGAGTGGGTATAGATATTCCTTTTGGCTACCAATGTAAAATAATGCTCAAATGGAACTGTATATGTTGCTTCTTGAAACAACATAAAAACCTATTACCTAGAGTTGTGAAAGTAAAGGTTATTCCAGTTTCAAATACTCAATTCAACTAGATCTATCATGTTCCCTTCCTATGGCTGCCCAATACGTCATAGACGAGGCCAGTTTTTCAAGATTTGACTAAAAGCAGTCTCTCTCTCCCTCTCTCTCTAGAATCCAAGAACTCTTCTCTCTCTCTCTCTCTCTCTGTATGTGTGTGAAATTCATATATACAGGTAGAGGTGAGGGCTCTGTTGAGGGATGATTTTATAAATCCATTTCTACTTATATATGTCTGGCATAGGTTCTACATTAACCGTTCTTTTTCCTTTAAACTGTATGTATTTATATGTATATATCTACACGCTGCTCACTCTAACTGACCTTAAGTTTCCTGTGTCTTTACCTTGTATTCCCATTGGTTGGTTGTTGGATTGTGAAATTAAAAGAATATAGGAAAATACTGAACCATCTCTTTCTTACTCAACTTTCCGACGTTAACCAAATCGAAAAGCAAGCACCTCCAATTTCCTTCTCTCTCCTCAATTTTCTTCCTACATTAGCTATTACTGGTAATAGACAGGACCAACACTAGAAGCCTGACTTATTACTCAATTACCTTCGTTCATTCATTCATTCACACCCCAAAACCCACGTCAAATAAAATTTTATTTTCTTCTCTTTTTTAAAAATTTTTTATTTGACTTTAGTTTTTTTTTTCTTTTTTTAAAAATCTTTTATTTGACTTTAGTTTCAAAATTTTAAATGACTTTATCTATACAAAAGTTAAAAATAATTTTATTCATAAAGATTTAGATATGATTTACATTACGGTGCTATCTATATTATATAATTATGATTTTGAAATTTATCGTTTTGTTGAAAATTTTGAAAGTATGTATGAAGTTTCTACAAATTTAGTTGAAAGTTTAAACTATGAAAAGTAGTCTAGTTTTTGCATTTTAAAATTTTGAAAATTGTACAATTGACTAATTATACAATATTATTAAGCAAATATAGTATTTTATAATTTTAAATATTTTATATGTATTATTTTAATTATTAAATGATTTTTAAAATAATTAAGTATTCAAAATCATATTTGACAATAAGTTGTATTTTTTTTACGTCTAGGCTTTACTTAGGTTCGTAAATCTTTAAACTTTACTTAGGTTCGTAAAGAGTGATTTTATGTCAAACACTACAAGAGCATTAAGGTCAAATTTTTGTTGCCAACCAAACTTCAATGGAAAAAATATACAACTATAAACCTTTATAGATATACTTTTAGACTTGATAAACTTGTGAAATTATTTCAAAAATCAGGTGGTATTAACTAAATAAATAATTAAATAAATTCTTTACATTATTTTGAAAAATTGGTAAACTTGATTCCACACAAGCACATTGGAAGAAATTGAAGGATCTTTATTAATTAAAATATACTCCAAACAAGTCTTTCTTATTTATGAGATTTTTCTATTTTAAGGTTGATCCCTCAAAGTATCTGAGTAACAATCTTGATATCTTTAAAAGCTTGTACAGGATGTTACAATTTGTGGTAAAAAAATACCCGAAGAGTATAAGGCTATAATTTTGTTAAATGTTATACCAGAGATATATAAAAACGTAAAAAATGTAATTCCATGTGATAGAAACACTTTAACACTTAAAATTGTCTCTGATTCTTCAAGAAGTAATGAAATAAAGTAAAAAATGAAAAACTATAAAGAAAAGACGGAAAGTCCATAAAATGAGAGATAGATCTCAACATGCGGTGGGAAACAGATAGTCAAAACAATGACGAGTCAAGTAGTGACGGTGATAAAAAGAAGGATAATGCAAGACTAAATCAAAGTCTAAGACAAAAGGTAAGAAATGTATACACATTTTGAGTGGTCTAATGTTTGTACATTTTTTGTTGGGGTAAATAGCACAAAACATTCATATCTTTCGATGTCATTGTGCAAAACGTCCATACCTTTCATTTTTTGGTATTTTCACCCATACCTTCTACATTTCATTGCGCAAAAGATCCTTCTCAACCATTTTTTCAATAAAATACGATTTTACCCTCATATTCAAGTAAAACAAAAAGAAAAAGATGAATAACTAACTGCAACTATAGCCCTTAGGTTTTTAAAAAAATTATAAAGAAATCATAAATTCTCCACCACCACCACCACTACTTTCACAACCTACCAAGCTGCCACCTATAGATCCANACCAAGCTGCCACCTATAGATCCACATAGCACCACCTTTCGGCCACCCCGCCCACTAGACTCCACCACCAACCTCGATTCACTCCTCCACCGTTCTTCCCCTCACGAATTTGAAGATTGGAGCACTTAGGATCCACCAATTTCGGTCAGACAGCTCTCTCCATGCATCGCGCCCGTGGAGAGTTTTGGATCATAAATTGAAAGGGTTGAGAAATAATTGGTTCAATTAGATTCATACATATTGTCGTTTGGGTTTGTTGATGGTTCGATTGATACCAATTTGGGGATTTAGTGTTGTAGGATGCATGAATTGAAGGAGAAGAGTTTGGCAAAATGGA
>CAIGRT010017005.1:0-10715 GCA_903798405.1 Fraxinus platypoda
CCCTTGCACCAGCCATTGTAATTTTTCTTTCATCAATCAATGATCAATTTACTTTCAATACAAGCTTTCTACAAATTGTAATCAAATTTTCTTTCGTCCCGAAACAATCGAGAAAATGCGAAAGGTAGTCTAGCCGAGCAGACTACTGCCGCACGGTATCTCTTTCTGTACTAAGAAGAAAGGCACCCCGTGAAACTTGGACTTTCTAGTGGCTCTTTCTTCAAGAAGACTCCTTTCTCAGGGGTTAAGAAATTTCTTCCAAGGTATTTCCTACCAGCTTCTCCCCACAAGATTTTCGTGGTTAACTGTATGGTTTTCCATAGACGACGCCAATTTGTTGATCCCAAAAAATGAGCCAACAGATTTTCGGGCCTACTCTCGCCACGTCGAACCAATTTCGATGCGTTTCTACAGGAAAAAGGGTGAAAAATGAGGCAAATTTGGATGCAGAAAGTGCTTCACGGCGAGAGACAAAGATGTTCGAGCTCCAGCGGGTGAAACAAAAGATGATCAGGCTATCAGTGATCACCAAACGAGGACCAAATCTAATAACCAAAGATATCACTAGAATATGTGGAAGGATAGAAAACAAAAGAGCATTGTAAATTATAAGATCATCTACTTATTTAATTCTTCTAGCAAGTGTATGATGAAAAATGGAAATACAAATGTTCGTGAGAGTATTTGTCAATATTTCTTCTTAATTCCATATTTGAGAGTTCAAGACATGAGAATATGATAATCCTAACTCTAATTTTTCCAACCCTTTCTAAGTTACAAAAAGGATCTACTTATACAGCCTTGGCAAACGTGGTGTCCGTTAGATCAGAATTACGTGGTCTCATCTCCTTAGTTGAGGCCTCACATCATTGTCTATTCATACAATTAATAACTTGGTAAGGGGTCAGCCGCCTTATACAATAGGCTGACACCCTGACATCTTCTATTACAAATGTTACATCAATCAATTCTAAAAGATACTCAAATATTTTGCAAGAGACAATGTCAGCTTATGAGCTTCGGATGAATTGAGAGCCTCGAAGCTGCTCTTTTGAGTAGGGGGCTTCAGCTCTTTTCTTCGTTTCTTTAGGCAGTATCTCAGCCTAAGTGTGGTGCTTCGCTAATTGAGGCAGTACCTCGGTATCTGCATAATTTCTTTGCATCTTGACCACTTGGATCTTTGTTGACTTTTCTATTGACTTTCTGTCCACGTGGATTGCTACAGGCACATTGACTAGAGCCTTGGTGGCGACATGTAACAAACATAATAATAATAACGAATCTATATGTTTGTCATTGAAAATAACATTTGATGACTATTTTCGTCGTTAAAAAATTCCTAGTTCATTATTATCTTTCTTGAAGCTGTTGTAAAAACTACAATAAAAAGTGATCATATAAATATCTTCAATTTAACATAAGATCTTTGTGCACGAATACAAACCCAAATACACTATCTTTTTCATAGTTATTGTTGAAGGTAAAAATCGGATCAAACGATTTTATTGATGAAACAATTACAATCGAAAATCAAATGTAAATAAAATCAACAAATCATCTCACCTAACTATGAGTTTCACTTCCTAAGTTCACTAGTCTAGATGCTTAAACTAGAAAAAGAGAAACAAGAACTATTTGAGAAGGAGATCTTTGAATTGCATGCTTCCTCATTCAAATGAGGGGGGGTATTTATAGATTTCTTTTCAAGCGTTTGAGTAAACTGGTTATTTGGAGAAGGTGACAGATGGCGACTCCTTAATGGCTGCCTTATAACTAATTCAATTATAGAATCACGCTTTACTCACTTTGTCCACATGTCCTTATGGACGCCTGTAGCCAGCTTGGATACGGGGGATGGTTCGCAACGTTTATGCGAGCGGTTACTCTCTTCGCTTCACCTATAATTAACTTCATTCGTGGATTGGCCCTTCGAGGGCTAACAAATAGTCCCCCAAGTTCGCTTCACCTATATTAAATCTAGGACTTTGTATGCTATGTGTCTTGATTGACGAAGCTATTGAAGGGCTCTTGGCTTCACTTTGTTTGTGCATGTTAAGAGGGGACATAGAGATTGTATTGCCAACTATCATCATTTTTATTCGTGCAGGTTGGCCTCATCCACGCTTTTTTTGGTTAATGGCCCACAGTCCTTTGGGCGCACATGGTTTATGCATGACTTGCCTTGGGATCTGCATAGTCGCTTGTTCACTTTCAGCGGTTATCATTATTGCTGACAGTTTTTAACGGCTAGTACCTCTTGCCAGAAGCTATAAATATGTCCCCACTCTGGTTTATTTCCTTCATTTTGCTGCCTTGCTTGAGACAAGTAAAATCTCCTTTTTTGAGTTTGACATTTTTCCTGTGATGTCTTCCCAAATTAATTCTCAAAATGCGTCTGGCAATTCCAATTCTGGTAGAAGTTATTTATTCAGGCTGCTTGTTTATGTAAATTCTGATACCCTTTATGTGCATAAATCATATGATAAAAATTCTCTCTGTTTCTCTCACTGTGACACAGAAAGACAGCCACAGATAAAGCAGACAATCAGGTTCTGTATATGAGTACTCTTCACCTTCTTTTTGTTTTCTTTTTAATCGTCTTATTCTTCTTCTTTTGGCATCAGAGAAGAATAAGCCTAGCTGCTGTTATCATACAACAAATAATTGTTGCTATTAGATTGAAGTGTTAGATCATCAGTCTCTTACAAAACATTTCTAAAATATTTTTTCATCAGGGAATAACCTGGTCACAGAAGTTTGATCTTTAACTGAAAACAATAGACTTATTACTTCGATCAGAGTAAATTCCTTCAGTCCCATGTCAGATGCTGGCCTTTTCCTATATTCTAATGTGTGTTAAATGCTGACTTTTTACTACATTCTGTTGGGAAATTATATTTCATTCCATGGTGGCTTTGGAAGATGCTAGTGTTACATAAAGAGGCTACAGACCTCCTAGTGGTTTATACCCCTTGCTATTAAGTAGACTCGATGCAGCAAACAGATTATGAACGGACCTAAGGAACTGTTAGACTACCTGTTTGTTTCCTTTTCCGAAAAATAAAATGGAGGGATTTTTCTTTTTCTTTTTGTTTTTTCTGATTCTCCCTGCCTCCAGGGAAAGGTATCTTATTTACCTTCGATACAGTTTAATTTTTTTCATCCCAAAATGAAAACAGAGGTGATGATTTGGACCAGGTTTCCTTCAGCTTAAAAATTGTTTAAAATATTTTATCAGTGGTAGTAGAAGAAGTGTTCCAACTCTGTATCTCTGCCTTCCTCTTCATTGTATCAGTTTTCCAATTCTAGGAATGATTTCTGATCCAAAATTTTATGAGAAGTGATTAGTGATCCTTTAACCTTTTGTCAACCAACGCTTGACGAAATTCTGTAATCACTAAAGATTAGTCACAGATTAAGAAGGAAGATTGTTGTAGAATCTGAAGTGTTTCATAATTATTTTACATTTGGGAGTTCTCTACAACGGTTGACGTTAAATAAAAACTGGTTATGAGGTCTGGATTGATTAACATAAAGTTTATGAGTTGCTTCAAGAATCATCTAATTGAGACTGCAACTTCATTCTACAAAGAATCGTGGAAGATCAATGTTTATGTATCCAGTCAAGATTAAGAAAATTGCTAACTCCTTTTCTGCAATTGGCGGTTTAAGACCTGAATGCAATTTCTCTGTTGGCTCCACTACTTCTCGAACAATCTTGACTTGATTTAATACTCACCCATTGACTTATGAGAGTCGATTAAACTTCAAAAACGGAGCATGCCTCGATGCAGGCAAAGTGGAAAATATTCAGAACCATTTCAATAAGAATTATTAGAAACAAACTCGCGATAATTCCTCAGGGAACTTTTGTCACTCACAAATCTCTGATAATAGTGGTCAAGGCATGCCAAGGCCCAATTTTTTGAATTCTGGCCGTAAGTTAATGTGCTAAACACAGTGCTAGGTATGTGGTAAATTCAGTCTTATTGCATTAAATTGATATCAGAGTTGATTATAGTTCTACTGCTTACTCCATTATCCGTTTGTAACTTCATCTGTTCTTGGCAATAATACCGTGAGTACTTGGATTTTGAAGCCATTCACCATCTTAGTCCTGAAGGTGCAAATTTCCAGCACTCTAACCCATTTGCCAGTTGGAAATAGTAAGTACTTCCTATTTCTAAATGTTGGCTGAACTTCCTTAAAATCAAACTCTTTTCGTGTCCACAGAACAATGATCTTCATGTTCAGTTGCTTTCTTCCAATTTCTGGATTGATAATAATTTTTTTCTCGAGTTCCGTCCTTTATTATTTTTTTTTTTTTGGGTGGTGAATTATTTGAAGTAGGTGTTTCTTAAAGGGTCAATTGATCATGGTCTTTACAAGTTCCTGCAAGATTTTTTCTCGAATAGAGAAGTTCACTCTATCATATCTTGTTTGTCCTTCAGAGCGTTGTCTGTTTCCACCAATGATGTAGTGTTGTTTTCACAAAAGGTTATAGACTTCCCCATTGTAAATCTACCTGATGAATAAAACCTTTTGAATTGTGTCATGTATTCTCTTGTTAATTGATGATTGTACTCACATTTCCTAGACATGTCTTCTAAATTCGGAAGATGAGACTATTAACTACTTTCTTCAATTCAATTCCACCGTTGAAACTCTGTTTAGAACTAAAATTCTGAATTTTCAATCCGATTAGGGTGGATAATATCATCATTTCTCTACTATTTTGTCTCAAGATATGAAGTAGCTGAATATATCTCTATCCATGAATCTATTTCTCCTTTTGCCTCAACCTCTTCATCATTGAGTTCATCTTTGTCTTCGACTTTTTCAAACTTACCGTTGATTTTTTAAGCTTAATTGTCCCTTCCTTCTCTCACGTGTCTGCTGAGCCACCTTTATTCCCCAGTACTTCATTCTCTTCAGAAATATCTTCTACTGATGTATGATGTATCTCTTGCAGAGGCTACCATTACGGCTTCTGCATCTTATACTGACCGTAAGATTGGTCACTCACTCACTCTAGGCCGATGGTATTTTAGCAATCCTTCTATTCCATTTGTGGGTTTGTCATATGACGGTTGTGCTGATATGTACAAGGCTCATCTTCTTGTCTATGGGTTTCTCCAAACCTATAGTCTTGATTATCTCGAGATATTCAGTTCAATTGTTAAACGTGCCTATGCGAGAATATAGATACTCATGACGCATTTTTGAATGGTGAACTTGCTAAGATTGTTAAACGTCCCATGGTTTCGTGTGCTCTAAATTTCCCATCTTGATTCGCGCTTTGCTTTAAAAGATTTGGGTGGTTTGAGTTATTCCCTGCTCCTCGAATTCTAAATCTTGGCTTCACCATTGTCAATGTATCTTTTTGATGCGTTAGCTAGAGCTCAATTATCCGAGTCGAAATCTTGTGCTTCACTTATGGCATCTAGACATTGCTATTTGTTAACGATGTTACTCTCTCATATCTTACTCAATATAGGGGAGACTTACAGTACTCCACCATTAGTCGCCCTAACATTCCCTTTGTACTGAGTTTGAGACCCTAATGACCCGAGATGGAATGTATGGACACACATGTTTAGCTTAGCTTTATATATAGTATCGTTGTATCAAGTGGTAGCTGGCCAATGACATCCATTCAACCTCAAATAAAAGATAAAGCGAAAGTAAGGTTAAAGTGAAATAGTCGTATTTAATCGAGACATCGTTTTGCACTTCTATCAGCAAACTTCATTATTAAGTTGGTGTAGAATAACGTATTTGACCTCAATATTCAAATAAGAAAAAAAAATGATTGAAAACTAATCAAAACGTGCATTTATCCATCATCAAAGCAAAAATTCATGATGCCCTTAACAGATTATCCATACCCTACCATCGGAATATCTTTTATTTTCTTTAGTTGACCAATGACATCCATTCAACGTAAAAGAAAAGATAAAACAAAAGAAAGGTTAAATACTTAAATTGCAATAACCATCTTTAATCTTGACATTGTTTTGCACTTATATCAACAATCTTCACCCTGCTTGGTACATATTAAAATTTAAAATTTAATCTAAGTCAAAGTCAAAATTTTATTTTAAACGTGTATTTTATTGGTCCTACAATTTTTTAATCACATAATTCATCATTTTTTTATTAAAATCTACTATATGTCTTATTTTAATTCCAACAAAACTGGGGCTGAGTTGGTATAAAATAACATATTTGACCTCAATATTCAAATAAGAAAGAAGAATGATAGAAAACTAATTAAACCCATGATCAAAACGTGCATTATCCATCATGAAAGCAAAAAAAGAAAAAGAAAATGCTAAAGCTCTACATAATCCTTGTTTTTATTTTGATATTCTTTTTTTTTATATATATAGTATATAAAAAGCCCTTTGAGAACATGAAAGTGTTTTTTTCTAGAATTAAGTATAATTTTTAACTTGACTTATATTTTTTCAAGATCCTATTTAAAGGAGGAGACCTATAATGTTTAATTTTATACCATTTATTCACATTAAGTCGCGTGCGATTTAGCGTTTACATTGATGATTTCTTTCATATGCGATTAAAATTCAAAATTTTAAATATGTTGAAGATTCAGTATTTCACTTTTGAAAATTGAGAATTCATAATAAAACCACAAAAATTAGGAAACAAAAAGAGGGTACAAGTTGCCAGGTCCATTTTCTAATATATGCAAAGCTAATGACTGACTTTGTAGAAACTTAAGATGAGAACATCCAAGTCTTATTAGGCTAATAAATGGATGAGGGGCCCTTGAAAATCAATCAACGACAAACACTGAGAAAATTAAACATTATTGAAAAGATTAGACGTTGACTGGGACGGCCAAATTATCATTCCACACTGTACGTCAACACATCTTGATTGCTACATGTGAAACACATTTCCCATTTTCTTTTGAGCAAATAAAAAATTATTGATCACACACCACCGAAATGATTATTTATTAAGCCCTTGTTTTTTTAAAATACATTTTTTTTCTTTATTTTTTTAACTACACGTTATTCAATAAAATAATATTACATACATGCATATCCAATTTTTATTTTTATTTTTTAACAACACATTCTCCATTAATCTACCATTCCAAAATACTCTAACCCAAGTTTTAATAATTGAGCTCAGATTGGGTTAATTTCAATTTTGGTCACTGAACTTTCAATGAAATCTCAATTTGGTCTCTCGACTATAGTTTATCACAATCAAATAAAAAATCTGATCACATAATATGTGTGATTGAAAATATGTTTGGGGAAAAAATCTAATTGTACATTTCATTAATGACACTTATCGTCACCTAAATCGATATTGTACTAAATACCATTCCTCCAAAAAAATTACACTCGAAGCAAACCCAAAACCTTTCATTACCGACTATAACAAAATCCCCAAAAATTACACTCACACCAAAGGTGAAACGCTTTCTTTATGCCAGCCCCAAAAAAATTAATCCTCCCCTCATAGTTAATAGAATTAAGCAAATTTGGTCATTGTTTGAAAAAGTGTTGTTAAATTAATGTTTAGAAATTTACCAACTGACATGGGTGTCGAATTATGTGTCAGCCTAAATGTATACATAGCATGATTGCAGTTAATAATACTGTTAAAGAGGACACATCCCCGGAATGAAATGAATCTGATTGCTATATCACACCAAGCCATTGAATAAAGGTATAAAGTAATGACAAAATAAACAAATTCGTCATTTCAAAATTCATTAATTAGCTCAATTATTCCAATTATTAATGGGAGGGAAGTGTGTGTGTGTGTGTGTTGGGGGGGGGGGGGCATATTATAATCATGTATACAGTCAATAATTGAATATGATTTTTGAGAAAAATAATTTTAAAAATCCCTTCCAAACATGCTTTGATTGTATTTTAATAAAAGAACGAAGTTGTATATTGTGATGAGACCCCCAACCCGAATACAATATGGGTGTGTGTTAAACATGTATTGTAAACAAATCAAAAGTAATTAATTATTTTTTTCAATTCAACATCTACTTTGCAGTTTGCAGGCTAAAAGTATTCGGTAAATTTTCATTGTAGGTCCTCAACTTATTTTCAATATTGCAAGTTTGCACCACCCTTTTTTTTTTTTTGCCCAAAATGGGTTCTCAAACATTCAAATTTGTAACAACTTGAACCTTAGTAAATAGTCTCCATGCATGTTATTTTTAAAAGGTACGTGACTTTCATATGTCTCAAATAAGGGTTTTAGTGAAAACAAATAAAGAAACGTAAAAAGAACAACAGAAAAATGTCGAAGAATAAACCCTCAATATACAATCGTCACCCATATCGCTCTAGCTCCATATACCCTTCCCCACTCCAAGCTCATCTTACCTCATCCCATCCCATCCCCCTACTCTTAACCCGTCTCCAAAAAGTAATGAATGTAAAGGCTTGATTTATTAATTTTTTTTTTCTTTTACATATGTTTACCAGTATGAGTAATAAGGAATCTTCTTGACGAGTGGCAAGAAGAAATGAATTCTAAATTAGAAAACTTGAGTACCTTAAGGATAATCTTGATTATACATTTTGGATATTCACAAAAACTAGATTTCACGCTTACCTAACAAATTCATTCTATATAAATTTTGACACGCACACTGTACGAGGCAAGTATGGAGAGGGGACGAAATCATCATTAGGGATTAAATGTAATAATTAATGAAAGGTCGATGATAAGAATGTGAATGAAAAAGTAGAAGACGTAAGTCTGAAAATGAGAAAATGTCGAAGACTTTTTTTTGCAATAAAAGATAGTGGAATAAAAGAAAGTTATGGTGACAATTTAACGCCCATAAATAATGTCTATTTGATAATTTTTTTCAAAAAATATACATTTCACTCTTAAAAAGTGCTATAAATACTCAGTCTTTCTTTTTGCATGAGTTGAATAATCTAAAATTCCCCGTTAAAATAGTGGAAGTTAAGAGTTTTCAGTCGATATAAACACTCGAGCTTCATTAAAATAAGATTTTTGGGAAAAAATATGTTTTGAAATAATGATTTTTTTAGAGAATATGTGGTTAAAAATAAGAAAAAAGATTAGATTTATTTGTGAATCGAATAGCACTGATTGGCACCTTAAAAGTAGACAAGAATGGAGATTCAAGTCCACACATTAGGAATAATTGTGAATATCTCTCTCTCTTCTTATGTATATCTGTCTATTAATAGCCATTTCAGTCCCTTATTTTCATCATGCTATAAAACACAAGTGAATTTTCTGTACTTGTATATTTCTGTATATGTATAAAATATGTTTGATATGATTAATAATTAAATTAAGGAAATTTTTGATTTGTTAAAACAATCTTTCATTTTTTTTTTTAACTATTTGACTAATCAAATGTATCCAAGATGTTATAAGATATGTAAATATTGCACCTCGTTTAGGAATTGGAAACCCTAAAAAATCGCAGCCAATTTGTAGCACCCAATTTGAATAGTTTATCTTGTTTGGATTGCATTAGTTCAACACTTTTTTTGGCCCATGTTTTGACATTTAAAAATCATTTTGATATTCATTTATTGTCGTATTTATATCATAAAAATTTTTTAGTTACATTGTTATCCTCAGTCTTCTATTAATTAAAATCATGGTCTATATATGTATGTATATATATTCAAGTATTATTTTAGCCTTCTTTGAAATGAGGGAAAATACTCAATCACACTTTTTTATTTTTGAATTTTTGTTTATTTATAAATATGATGGGTAAATAAGTCTTATTATGCCAATGTAATGAATCTTTTTGGATAAAACTGTCATTGGAGAAAATGAATTAATTAATGAAAGGATGACGAAAAAAATGTGACGAAAAAAGTTGAAGACTTAAGTCTGACAATGAGAAAATGTTGAAGATCTTTTTAGTGCAATTAAAAATAGTGGAATAAAAGAAAGCCATGGTGACAATTTAACGCCCATAAATAATGTTTGTTTTATAATTTTCTCGTCAAATATACCTTTCACTCATCAAAAGTGTTACAAATTCTCCGTNTCACTCATCAAAAGTGTTACAAATTCTCCGTCTTTCTTTTTGAATGAGTTTTAAATAATCTAAACATTTTAATAAAAGAAAATATACCTATTTTGTGATAAATATGTTTTGTGGGACACATTTTAATTTGATGTGACAATTGTTAAAACTTCAACGTTTTTTTTTTTTATTTTTAATGTTTTATTATCAAACAAGTCCACATGCGTTCCTTTAATATCAAGCCTTTATTTTTTTTAATTAATAATTTTGGTACAAATGTGAATCACTGATTGGCTCCTTAAAAGTAGACAAGAAATGAGATTCTCGTCCATACATTATGAACCCTATGAATCATTGTGAATATCTATCTATCTTCTTATGTATATCTGTCTATTAATAGCCATTTCAGTTTCATCATGCTATAAAACAGAAGTGAATTTTCTGTACTTACTTTGTCTTTCTCTAAGCCTAATATGAGCACACACTCGAGTTTTCGGTCCAGCGCCGACCTGGGATTTGGCTCCAACATCGACGAAGGGAGATGGGTTGCTTACATTCGTCGAACCCTAGAGGAAGTACTTGAGGAAGACACACACATCCCCGTTAGTATCTTCAGTGTTCCACACACCCTATTGCTCAGTGCTCCCGATTCTTACATCCCACAAGAAGTTGCCCTTGGCCC
>CAIGRT010017021.1:0-10382 GCA_903798405.1 Fraxinus platypoda
TTCGAATATCCGTTCGGGTATTTCATTTTAAAAAAATCGCTCGGTTCGATTCGGTTCGGACATTTTGTTCAGCCCTATTAATGAGAACAATGGAGTCCGCAGAATCGATGAGATCTTGGTATCAATGTTTGATTTATTATTAAATTAACTAAAAATATATATATATATATATATATTTTTAAAATTTTGGTATTAAATAATGCCGGGAAGTTTTGGCCTTCATATGCTCTTCTACTATATATTCGATTATTAATTTGAAATGGTGCGATATTTGTCACTAACCTTGTCCCATTTAAGATTCCAATAACCTTAATTTTATAAACTTATAATTTGTCGCCTTGCACTTGTGTCCAAACTCATTTTGTGAATAAAATTTCCTTTTTTCTGGAAAATTACAATTAAATATTTTTGTTCAAAAATATTATTGAAAGTAGTCCAAAATAAGTGCTTATGCATAATAATTATCAATCATCTAATTGCTTATCATTCAAAAAATAAAAATACAAGCACCAATGGACACAAACAAATACGCACCCCTACCCCCACCCGTCCGCCTGCCGTCCCAACCTCCATTTTCGTCTTCTTTATAACTCTCCGATCACTCTCATAAACACACACTTTCACACAAAGTCACGCACTAACACTTCTTCAATTCAATGGCTTCTTCTTCTTCAGTCGCGTTGAATTCCAAAATTTATTACAATAGGATAACATACTCGGTGCTGGAGAAAACTCCGTTGTCTTCTTCTCAACATGTTTCAGTGAGCTTTCCATTCGAAGGCTTTTCAAGGAGAGTTTTGTTGAACGGACTTCGGTGTCGTGGAGTTGTAGTGAGAGCATCATCCACTGGAATAATTGAGCCAAAGGTGGTGGATGATCGAACCGCCGTCGGAGAAAAAGGTAGGGTTTTGAGAGTCGGGCTCATTTGCGGTGGCCCTTCTGCTGAACGTGGAATCTCACTCAACTCAGCTAGATCGGTCCTCGATCACATTCAGGTACCCTAAAGGCACATGTTTGGCTAGTCTTAAAAAGTTCATTTTTCAGTAAATTAACGTATAAATAAAAAAAAAAAGTGAGTTCTCGAATAAAGAATGCTTGTATCTGTGTTCAAAATAAGTTACTGGAGTGTAACTGAAGAAAGTTACTTGAAATTGCCAGATTTCGTTATTGCCAGATAAAAAGTTACTTAAATTAAAGAAAGACTTTAATTTGACTTTGAAGTTGAGTTGACTATTGTCTACATTTTTTTATTAGAATTGTTGTTATTATTTTGGCTTATTTTTTGGTTTGGACAGGGGGATGATTTGCATGTGAGCTGCTATTACATTGACTGCAACCTCAAAGCATATGCAATATCCTCTGCTCAGGTTTGTTAACATAATTTTTCTTCTTTTTCTTTATAGTAGTTTCCAGATTTCTCACCTTCTGCATGCAGTTTAAATTACAAATTCATAATATAAGCACCCATTACTGCTTTTCTATTCTACATTGAAGCTTGATTAAAAAAAAATTCATTTTAATTCCAAGAGTAGAAGTGTCGTTTAGCCTTCAAGCAAGTTTTATTTTAGATGTTATTTCGTCTTGAAATTCACTTGGGCTCATGTACCTTAGTTCCTTTCATTGATATACATCATTGCATAAATTGTTGACGAAGATATTTTGTTTCTCAAATCAACACCAGTTGCAAACAATATGTTTAGTTTATTATAGTTGTAAATGTGAATGGTGTTTTATGCATATCATCCTTTCCGTTTCAGATTTAGTCCACTGTTAAGGAGATTTTTAATCTTTTCGCCTTACTCTTTAAGTTTTGGGATTTCAGTCTCTAATCTTTATATTTGTTCCTGACATTCTATTCTTTATAGGCTTATTCTGAACCTCCTTCGCCAATGAGTAAGGATCAACTGACTAAACCACAAAAACTATCGTCTGTACATAATAGTTTTGCACACTTTGTTGAGTGTGATTAAGTATTGATGGTTATTCTTCGTACGGGGCTAGCTGTTTACTAGTTTTTGGACATTGACCAAAACATTTATTGTACTTGATCATCTGAAATCACCATGAACATCCTTTTTGTATCATGAACTGGGTTAGATTCTTTCAGTCTAGCTATCTGGAAGACTTGAATTAAGAAAATGGCAATTTTATTATCAAACTTTAACCTGATTATATCATGGAAATGTAGATTTATATCATATATCCTTTAGTGTTAGACATTTCGCTACTATCTCATTATGTTCAAGCCTCTGGTGTTATTACTGAGAATCTAGAGATTAGGCAAAAAGGTACTGGTTGCCTGTGCCTTTAATTTGATATAATACTTTTTGTAAGCTCTTATATGAGTTTCCTTGTTAATCTTGTTATAGGTCTACTCGAACACTCCTGCAGACTTTGATTTCAAACTTGAAACGTAAGCTTTTATTCCTTGACGTCCTATCCATTGTCTGTGAGTAATTGTTTCTAGTAAATTACATAATTACACTTGCAGCCTTGCTCAAGGTTTTCAGTCACTTTCTGACTTCGTTGAACACCTGTCCACCTCCGTGGACATAGTTTTTCCTGTTATACATGGCCGTTTCGGTGAAGATGGTGGTATTCAAGTGAGACTAATATGAAATGCATGGAATTTATTGACATTCTGGTATTTATTAGAGCTTAGGAGATAATAGTAATTTTATATTAGCTTTTTACATGATGTCTTCAGGAAATATTGGAAAAGGCAAACATTCCATTTGTTGGGACCCAGTCAAGTGAATGCCGCAAAGCTTTTGATAAAGTAATTTTCTCATTTATTTATTCACTCTTTCTTATTTGTTTGAGTTTGGACGTAATTGTTAATAAGAATATCAGGAAAGCCGGATTCATAAAATGGATTGACTAAAGCTGCTGTATGCTTGCTGACTATCCTCTTTCTTTTGATAATGGCTTTCTATTCAACTTCTTCAATTGCCGATAGATAGCTAGCTATAACTTCTTGATAGTTAACATGAATTGTGTTGTTAGACAATTTAATCAACATCATGGAGAAAAATATATCAAAATATACTGTCATTTGATGAAGTGTAAAATCATGTAATTAATTACAGCATGATGAGAAACTAATCGGAATCATAGAATTGTGGATCCCAAATCTGTAGACGAACTATCTCCATGAAATAGTCGGGTGTATCTGTGGTATGCATGTGATATTATCCTCTCATTGATCATCTGATGCTGACATCTGCAATACATTGATATTTGCAGTATGATGCCTCTGTGGAACTTGACAAACTAGGATTTGTGACTTTACCCAGTTTCCCAGTGCAGGTGTTCTCTTATTCATTTCTGTTTATTATGTTATGTGCTTTTAAAACGTTGTTTCATTTGATGGGTTCAATTCTTGCATAAAATGCGTGCTTTGTTGTGGTCCATGTTAAACATCCCAAGGTGTTTCAGTTTTTTGTGTTAGCTGTTTCTTCTATTATTTTATATTCTTCGTGGGGGTGAGTACCCATTCCTCGGGCAGAATTCTGTTGCCCATTTATACTGCTAGCTTTCCAGAAATTCAAAAATATCATTGTGACTTATGTTTCTCTCCTTAGTCTTTTCAGGTTTACGTACTCGTTAGATGTTACTTTTGGTGTTAGTTTCTTTTGCATGACTTACTGTGTTTGTTGTATATTTATTGTGTTCTTTCTGTTGTAGTGTATGACGTGAAATATCATATTATTTGATTGTTTCAGCAGCTTTAATACTGGAATGATTTGCTCTTGTTTTGTGTTGCATGAATACTTCAACTAGGGTAGCGTATTCATGCCCGACACGTGTTTGACACCGACACTCTCTAACATGGTCATTTTTCTTTCTTTACAAAAATATTAAATATTTTTAATTAAAAGTTATTATCAAATACTCCATCCATCCCATAAAGATAGTCTTAGGCCCTGTTTGAGCCACATTATTTTCACAAGAATGCATTTTTTTGTTTGCTGTGATGGGGAATATGTGGTTGAAAAAAAAGGAAAAAATTTTGATGTGATGAAAAATATTATTTTATTGAATAATGTGTAGTTGAAAATGAGTAAAAGAATGAGAATGAAAAAATAATGTGGCTCAAACAGGGGCTTAGTTCTTTTTTCATATAATATAGGTTAAATAATAAATTTTACTATCATTTTTCTTAATATACCCCTACATTAATGCAATCAATATTCAAGATAATTAAATTATGCAATCAATATTCAAGGTAATTAAACTATTTTTGGTACTAGTTATTGTTTAATGCAATAATCAAGGTAATTAACATTCTAAAGTCATCTAATATTTATTAAAGATGAAATATATATTTTTTGGATTTTAATTATTGTTCCAACTACAATTAAATAATTGAGTGATTTATATTCGTGATAACAAAGTACATTAAATAAGGACATATTAGGAAAGTAATATATTTACTACACTTTCAGATAAGAAACAAGACTATAATTTGGAATAGACGAAAAAGGAAAACATGACTATCTTTATGGGATTGAGGGAGTAACAAATAAATACTCATATTAAAATATTTCGACAAGAAAAATTAATAACAAATATAAAACTAAATTTATACTATATAAATGAAGAATTTTAAAGAATTTAATCAATGTGTTGATGTCATGTCGTGTCAGTACTTTTCTGAAAAATCATGCGTCGACTTGTCCGACATGACACGTGTCCATGTTGATGCTTCATAGGTGGTGACAAAGGCAAAATTGTGACTCTAAATGGTCAAAGTATGTTATTTGACTTATTTCATCACATTAAACGAGAAATGGGGATTAAGACAACACATCTGGTATGAACTTTGAGTAGGATTTATTTTCCACCTTCAATGCCACCTATCAACCATAAAAAGGAAATGAATAGCATGAATCTCATCTCCTATCTAGGTGATTCCAATGTGAGCAAATCATAGCCATAATTGTATACGAAATTAGATTAGCTTATCCTATTTTGGATATGTATTTTAACCTTAATGTGAGAGCCAATATCAACTTGAGGAAAATATTATCAGACTCGTTAAAACCAAATTATATAATTTGACCAAAGTCACAACTTCCAGACCATTTCAGACACACAGATGTATATAGGATGAACTCAACTAAAGCAGCTTGTCATGCTTTAGTTCAGCAAGAACAGGTAAATACTCCACTTGCTCAACTGAGTTTTTACTCAATAAAGACTTATTATACACTTGTTGAAACATGGGTCAAGGTCAAGTAGTGTATAAATATATTTTAAGAAAAGAAAAAAAGAAAAATCCCTTAAAAAATTGGCCAACCTATACCACCTACATGGCTATATAAATCTAAGAATAAACAAATTGTCTAAATTGCAATTCTTTATGCCTCCAATGCTAACCATTAGATTGAGGCAAACACCGTGAGAAAAAAAGACTGCTCTCTGTTTTATATTTATTTGCTACCTTCCTTTTGGGGGGATGTTTCGAAATAGTAGTTGCTTTCCCGATTCGAAATTTTTGCCATTTACTTCGAAAGCGCAGAGTAATCAAAATTCAATTGTAAATGTTTCCTTCCGAAGTCCACAGATACCCAATAGCATTCTTGGGAAACAGTACTACCCACCCCCAACCCCCACCCAAAAAAAAAGAAAAGAAAAAAACCACCACCCCAATTTCCGACAATGTGGATGCACTACCCCCCAGCATTTTTGAAAAATGACTACTTGATGAGCATATGATGAAAGATGGCAATAGCAACTTGCATGGATACACTCTTATTTTAGGAAGGGACAAATTTTGAATGATTGTTTTATTAGTTGATCGATTTCTCTCCACAATTGCTTGAATCAGGTAATTTCCATTTTGTTAGTTCCAAGGGGTTTCCTTGTTTACTTGAATTTTAAGTACAAATAAGAATAGGATTATGAATTTTCCAGCCTTTGAACTGATTATTGATATTATTGAGATATTAAACTATGATGCACCGACACGATACGTGTCGGATACGTAGATATACGATTTTTAAAAAAAATACAGACACGACACGTCATCGACACGTTGATTAAATTCCTAAAAATTCTTCATTTATGTAGTATAAATTTAGTTTTATACTTGTTAATTATTAATTTTTTTTGTTGAAATCTTTTAAACATGAGTACCTATTTGNTATATAGTATGAATTTAGTTTTATACTTGTTATTAATTTTTTTATTGAGATCTTTGAAACATGAGTACCTATTTGTTACTTGCTAATAATTTTGAATTAATAATATATAATATTTCTAATATAAAAAGAAAAATGATTACGGTAGAGTGTTCGAGAAGTGTAGGTATCGACTCGTGTCCGACACGTACACGCTACCCTAATTGAAGTGTCCGTGATACAGAGTATTAAAACTTGCTCCTCCCATTTTCTCTCTCTCTCTCTCTCTCCCTGTCTTTCTCAATGACTAGAAAAAAAATAGGATGTACTTTTGAAGCTTGTGTTACTCTTTTAATAGATCTGACGACCAGGTAATGTGGTGAAGGAGGTGATAAGATCTCCTCCCTCAAACAATTTTACAGCTTTTGGAGGCTTTGTTTGATGCAAATTTCCAAGCAAAAAATTCAAGGGTTTCGTGGGACCTGATAGTATTGTTGATCATTATGGATATTGTGAGGGGAGATGGCAGTGTGGATAGTAGTACTTGAAGGCATGAAGAATTTTGGTTTGGGGTATGTGAACTGCACATTCATAAAAACATTTGAGTTTTTTTTGTTTATTAGTTTTTTAGGGGCTTCAATATGAAGTTTACATTCATGAATCATGTTGTATTACTAGTGCCTAGTGGTAACCATTTTTTTAAAAAGTTGTCCGAGGCTTATGTCTTGAGATGCACCTCACGTGAGGCTTTCATTGAAGTTAAAGCATATGCCTAGACTTAGGGTAAGCCTTAAAGCTAAGCTTCACGGAGACTAAGGCGCGCACACTTTTGTCTTTCCTTTTTTGGGCTTTATTATTACCGGCCTCAGGCCCTCAGCTTTTTGGCTATTCTTTTATACCCTAGAACATTATACAATTTAATTTTTTTTTTCTTTTATACGGCTTTACAAGGAATGGGAATGAGAAGAGGGGAAGGATAAGGCACCATTGCAAATGGACGATGACAGAAAATGACAAGAAACTGATAATGATGAGGAGGATTTAATGGAACGATCTCTTAAAATCCTAATTGTAATAGAGCATAATTTTGTTATGTGACGACTAAATTGAGATCTTACTATTTTTCTACTTTGTTGGTATATTTGTTAGCATGTTGGACTTCTAAGTTCTAATTACGTAACAATCAAATGGTTATTTCCTAGAAATCTCAAGATTTCTTTCTAAAAAAGATATATGTACACTCATTCTTTTATAATAACATATTTTTCACAAAAGTTATATAAACGATTCAAACTAATTCTTTTAGTCTTCAAGATCTCTTGAATAAATCAACATTAACTCAGTTGTATTACATGTCCATATACACGTATTACATATTTTAGAATCCATATTTGTTAAACTCAAGTTAGATCATCTCTTGAATATCTGATCTTATCATCAGAAACCATTAGCACAACCACTTTTACCTAACTACTGTGGATTGTTCCGAGAGTATTAGACCCGTGGGGTATCTGAGGGGTATTGGCATCCAGTATGCATATAGACACCCAAAACATGTATTTCCCGCTAATAATTCATAATAGATAGGTTGAGTTTCCAACTTGCAATGAGACCAAATAGGTTTTTTCCGCTTGCATGTCACGTTAAAATTCTTTGAAGCAATGCATGAAAACAAATAGAAATTTAACCTAATTACCCATTTCAACTCATAAGCCATTTTCTACCCAACTTTATCAGAACATATAAAACAATGCTGCAAAAAAAAAAAAAACACACACACACACACAATGAACCAGAGATCAGAGATCTCTATGTGAAGGAGGAAGGAAGAGATATAGCTTTTAGTCACAATTGAATTGGGACTTTGCAAATTTCTCCATGATAAACAATATAGTTGATATTGCAGTTACTGTTAAAAGAAGGACAGAGGACGGGTTATTACAAAAATAAATACGTTGCTACTTGCTAGCCACTTCGCTTACAAATACATACCAATATATTAGTCAGATCTTCATTTTCATGACCATAGATGGCACATATATCTAACAGTTTTGGCAAATCAAGTAACTTCTTGTTCTGCAAAAGGGCTACAAATAAAATTGGTAAACAAAGTGTATAGATAGAACAACTGATAAAATATTATCTGATGTAGAAGACTGCATATACTTGAAATTTTTTGCAATTGGATATATTTCATTTCTGTCTGATCAAGGAAAGGGAAACAGATTTGAGCCAAAAAGCATATTCAAGGAAAACCACACACCTGCATGATCCTTCGGACTGAGAGCATTAGCGGCCTTAGCCCCAGGATCCAGATTGGAATATCTGCAGCAAATGAATTTCCAATCTGTTAGTGAGTCTAAGAGTCAAAGACATGAAACCAAAATAATCTCAGAAACAAACAAGCAATGATAGTTACTTACATTCGATACAAGACCATAAAGACGCGCCGACATAGCTCAAACTCACCAACAATCACTCCAGCTAATATTCCTCTTGCTCCACGATACGGGAAATCATACCACCTACTTCTGAATTTCAGAAAGCTTTCAAGGAAATCATGCAATGATACATCACTAGCCACTGAAAGATGGGAAAAAAATTCAAAATAGTAGATCAGTTAATCTTTCTAAGCAACAAAGCAGCGCTATTATTAAGATTTAATTTGATGCATGAGAACACTTGGTAACTTATTGGATGTCATTCGTAACCCAACTAACATCATTTTTCCTCTGGCAAATGTATCATAACACACTATAACCGCTTTCTGGAGCTTCCTCCCGCAAGCATAAACTTAAAAATGCAACTTTATACCCCCTGTCTATAGCTTCCCGTCAGCATGAACTAACATTGCACCGTGTAAATTTTCCATTCTATGGCTAGTCAAGCAAAAAGAACACATGCCATGTTTGCAAACGAAAATATCAATTTGATGAATCTATTAGGCACATAAAAATATCATGCAATTGAAATAATCACTTTAATTATTCAACAAAATAATAATTCCAAGTACCCAAACTATATTTTTGTTTTGCTAAGCTTCAGAACCATTTAACAGAGCTTTTATATACTTATCTTATAACAAGCTATTGACATCAAAAAATACGAAAGAATCAATAAGAATTGAGAGAAAAAACAACCTTCCTTCCAGAACTCCCTGGGGCTCAATTTGAGCAACCTGGACAATTCCCTATTCAACAGGTCTACGACTCGCTGTGACTCCAGAGGATCCAAGCCACCCTCATCGGCGGCGAGACCCGTGGCCACGGCCTCATCCTGAGGCAAGTAATTTACGAAATGGCCACCAAGAGAGGTTTTATTGATCGGAACCCAGTCACCGTTCTCTCCCATCTTCACCCGGCCCATCGACCCCGACTCAGCATTAACGACACTCTCACCTCCAACGCCGCCGCTCCCAACGGTGATCGCCGGGCTGGCAGAGGCGGCACGGAGGGAATTGGAGAAGGTCTCTTGCTGACTAAAATTTTGTGGGTCTCTCTTCGGGATGAATTTCTTCTGGGGTATTGCAGAATTCCTATAATTTTGTCGCTCATTCCTGTTTCGGCCGTCAATTCGATTCGACATATTTTTTCCCTTCTGTGTTTATGTGTGAATATAAACAAATATATGTATTGTTTGTGTATATATAGCCTAGTAAGGAAACTGATTTTCGCAGTAATGGTCCAGGTAGGAAGCGATGAATGAAGATTATTATACAAGGGAGTCGCAAATTTGTGGGCTCTGAGGATTTACCATATAGTGTCCAAGCCTCCATTTTTCCTTCCTCCCCAAGAAAAATGAAATCTTGTATGATTATTTTGTAATTTGTAATGATACGGGTGGAATATGTGAATCTTTTGGGACAAATATATGACATTGTTGGGTGTCGTCGAAAATCATTGGGAATTAGTGGCAAATGGTAGAATTAGGGTACGTTTGAGCGACATTATTTTGAAAGATTGTATCGTATAATAGTAAATTGATGGAGAATGTTTGATTGAAAAAGAAGGAAAATTTATTGATTTAATGAAAAATATTATTTTATCGAATAATGTGTGATTGAAAATGAGTAGAAGAATGAAAATGAAAATTTTAGCCCCCGTTTGGTGCACATTTTGAAGGTAAGAATGTATTTTTACTGTTGATGTGATGGGGAATATGTGGTTGAAAAAGAAGGAAAAGTTATTGATGTGATGGAAAATATTATTTTATTGAAGAATGTGTGGTTGAAAATTAGTAGAATAATAAAAATGAAAA
>CAIGRT010017024.1:0-10221 GCA_903798405.1 Fraxinus platypoda
GACATTTTATTTTAAATATTAAATAATAATTGTACGATTTTCATCCCAAACCCTAATCAATTTCATTTTAATTTTCCTCATCCTCCTTCTCTCCTCTCTCACTCTCTTCTCACTCTCTCTACCTTCTCGCTTCTCCACTCTCTGATCTCCTCGCTCTCTGCCGACAGTCAGCCTCCACGAGACGGTGCATCCTCGTCCAACGGCGTTGTGCACAAACACAAAGTAGCGGTGCTTATTCGTGGAAATCGTCGCTGCATTTTTTTTATTTCCGAGTTTTTTGCAATTTTTGCGGGGGAGTCGTGATTTTGTGGTGGTTGATGGACGTTGTGGAGTCGAATTGCTGCTGCGGTAGCAGCGACAGTGGGGTGATGGTAAGCTGTGCGCTGTTTCGTGATTTGGGGATCGTTTTTGTTGGTGGCGGCGGCGGTGGATTTGGCTGTGGTGGTGGTTTTGTTGGATCGACGGTGGATTTTATGGGGTTTGTTGGTTTTGGTAATGGCGGCGATGGTGGATTCGCCAGTTAGTGGTGATTTGTTAGTGGTTGTCGTGGGGAGTCGTGGTGGTGGTTTTGAAGTTGAACGTTGTAGTTTATTGGAGGTTGTGGTGGCAGCGACGATGAAGTGGTGATGCTGCTTTCGGAGTATTTGTCGTGGGGAGTCGTATTTGTGATTTGTGACCTATAAATAAATTGTGACGTTTTAATTTTGATTTGTGACCGATGAACGAATTGTGATCTATAAAATTTTTGAATTGTGACGTTAAAATAATTTGTGATATATAAAATTTGTGATTTGTGACTAATGAATAATATGTGATTTATTAATTTTATAAATTTGTGACCGATGAAAAAGTTGCGACCTATAAAATTTTCGATTTGTGATTTATAAATTTTTTTAATGTGACCGAAAAATAATTTGTGATCAATTAATTTATAATTTGTGACCAAATTATATGGAATTGTGACATTAATATATTTAATTAATAAAATATATGTTTAATTAATTAATTTATAAATAAAATTTTAAAAAATCTTTGAAATTTTAAACTTTATCTCTTAAATTTGAAATTGGGAAAACTTAAGCTCTTAGTTTTGTAATCTTCCCTAATATAAGTCGAATTTGTTATTTTAATACAATGGTTAATCTATTCAGACGAGTACAATTGATCAGAAAATTTGTTTTCGTAAAACCTCTTGCGATATTTCATTTTGTCAATAGATTGTAAACTATCAGACGAAAAAATGTTACTATAGTTCCATTGAGAGTACTAATGGTATGTCGATAAATTTGTCTCATCCTTTTGCAAAAAATTTAAGTATGTAAGTGTAAGTGTAGGATTTAAGTATTAATCAATTTTGAGTTGACTTTGATTGTAATCGNTTAATCAATTTTGAGTTGACTTTGATTGTAATCGTCGTCTTTATAGTAACTCGAAGATTTTAGAGTTGAAATGAATTTTTTTTTTAAAGATGAATAAACAATGGTTAAACTCTTCAAGCACCAAAACAATTTATCTTGGACCAAAGTACGTATTAGAATATTCCACCCAAAACATTGTAACTCAGCCTGCCCAAAACGAAGTTTGCAAACACGGTAGACAATCGAGACTACAAGACCATTGTCTTTGTGCAACTAATGTTCTTAACTTCTCGCATTTCTATTAATCAATTTTCTCTAAAAAGGTCGACGAATTTATATTTTGTTACATATTTGTCATTTTCTTTATTTCCATTAATAATCGTAAAAGAAATTAATGACAGAGATAACCAACCTGAGATCAGAACAAAAATGTCTGGGTGACCATATTGAAACAATTCCACTAACGGCGTTACAAGTTTGTATAAACTTTAAAATCAATCCTGGTGTAAGCGCTAATATTAAATGGGTCAGAAAAATACTTCAAAAATAACTTGAAATTTAACACAAAAATGAATTATACTCTACTAAGGCAATTCATTCACCTAAATCCACCATATATGTTGGTGAAAACATTAGTGAATACTATTAGCATTAGGACATGATGGATAAAGTTATTTGAACTGAAATGAAATGAACTCAAATTATAAATCCTACAAGATGTTTCAATTACCAATTAGGAAACTTCGATTATCATAATATACTCGTATACTGGGCATGCAATTGCACCATACTAAGATGGGAGCAATACCAACAAGTCCGACGACAAAAAATGATGTTATTTTGCAAAAAAAATTCTCCTTTTATGAATAATACTATCTAACACCACCAGTACAGAACATCAGGCTAATTCGAGGTTTGGTTCGTTGATGTTGCCGGCATGCTCCAAAATTGTATCTCATCCGCTTCATTTTAGAGAAGATCTTTTAGTTCTTAATAATCATAAATGAACTCTATTTATGTCAACATCATCAGTTAAAATCACATCGGAGTATATTATACTCCAATATTTTGATAGCATAGATATTATAATTCATGCCGAATAAATGAATTTTGACTCAGATGTTTTATTATCAAAAGTAGGTGCATTCGAAATCTAATTGCAAAATTTTAAATTGATGGGCAACAATACCTCCAGTTAGATACTAATATCACCAGTAACCATGCCTGCTTATATGCTTACTGTGTTCTAAACTTGGTAGAAAATCCCCTCGTAATTTTGACAAGCGATACCCCTCAATAGCTTAATTTTCAATAATCGTTTGCAAGACTGATGAAACGATGAAATTGCTCCCTCAGTCTTCCTTTAGTGCTTTAGCAATACCATATACTGCAACATATGTTCCTGCAAAATGACAAAACTCACATCAATGAAAGACTGATGAAACCAAACTACTCAAATCCCGACCCAAGATCTATCACTAAAAGGTCGCTTGAGCATAAGAAATCAATCTTCATGATTTCTACATTTGTTAATTTATCAAGCCCAACTCAATAAGTTGAGATATAATGACTTAGAACATCAAGCTAACAGAGGGCGAATTATGCATGGATAGGTTAAAGCTCATTCTAGATTGGCTTGTTAAAATATGAATCCTAAATCGAACTCAGTTTTAAGTTCATCAACAAATTGAATGAAAAATTATAGTTCAACTTGACTTTGCTTGTTTACACCCATAGGAGTAGGTGGAATTGACGTGTTGATACCCTATACGACAAGTTCCAATGAGGAATTCCTTGTTGACTGATTGAATAGCCCATTTCCCTTTCCTAGTATGTGGCAAATTTTGCACTGTATGGAGAAAATTATGTGATCAGATTTGACCAGTATATTAAGATCAACATAAAGACATGTTCTACCCTATCCAGTGATTAAACAAATATTTATGACCGTCAAAGACAGGAAGAAAGAGAGGGATACCAAGAATATTGGGTGGCCATGCTTAGCCAATCTCCATGTTTGCCTGTCTCTACAAGTAATCAACTTCATCTGAACTTTCTTCTTGAATTGCATGACTGGAACTTGGACTACCCTCATTGCCACTACCTTGATCACTATTGTAACTGCTATCCGATGAACTTGTAAACAATCCATCAGATGTATGGCTACTCAACAATGAAAGTGAATTGATATCACTATTCATGTCACTGCTGGTTGTCTGTTCTTCAAGGAAACTGCGTCGCAGAGACGAGAATCCCAAATGAATAGATAGATGCTTAAATTTCATAGGCACATCGACAAAGTCGAAGAATCTTTACTGACCTTCCTTCTGCAGGGAAATCTGCCACTATTTTCAGATTAGGCCTCTCTTCCAATACTTGCTCTAATGACATGAAACTGCATATTGTTGTCCCATATTGACGGTTAGAATAAATGAACACAGCAGGTCATATATACTAGGTGGTTTTTCAGGCTAGAAATAAACCTACCCTGTGGTGAAAGTTCGACGATACCAATCGCCATCAGATGCTAAGCCCTCCCGATTGGATATGTCCTGTTCAGCCAAAACCAATTACCCAGGTTAGATCCTCCAAAATTGGTATAAGAGGTGTCCAAGACACAAAGTTAATGAAGAGAAACAGGAGAGAACGCATATAGCAGAGAGAACAATACAAAAAGAAGGTTTTTACACCCACAAGATGTATAAGGTGCTTGAAGCGTCCTGCAAGAATAGCCGACAACAACCGTGAAACCTCCATCTGGATAACACAAGTTATTGATTAATTGAAAAGGTACTATTCTCTTCTTGTTATGCATTTGTATATGGAAGAAGAATCTGTAGCCCTTACTTCCCTCAAATGCATGCAATCTCGTAAAATCAACACCTCCAGTGAGCATCCACCAGCATTGCCACCAAGATTCCTAGAGAAGATAGCAGGTAGAATGATAAAAGACGTGCATTGAATCATCAAAGGCATACAGATACGGATATACTAGATGCAATGTCCTGGAGCATCTGGAAGACACTAGTTCACAGAAGAAAACAAACCTAAGAAAGTCACCAGTGATGGAGTAGGAAGTTGAAAAGTCAGCATGCTTCAATTTGCGGAATCCCTGCATGGAGATGCCAGGCCGGTTTAAGATACAATTATAGAATATTCTTTGGACAAGTGCCTATCAGCATGACCAATACTTTCAATCGGTTATGAATTTCATCGATACAACCACATCCATACCCGCCTTTAAAGAGATTCTAGTCAGGGTTTGTATGGGATATATATGAACAATCATTTTACATGTACATCATTATTGACATCTTTTACGTTGTGCCACGTGGGAACGCATCATTGGACAACCCACCACATTTTGAAAACATAGAGGATGTCATCCTCAAATGTAAGAATAAAGCTGTACACACAGCTTTATTCATATATGAAATATCCATGAAGCAAGCATGCAAACTAAGCCCAAGGTATAGAGTTGCATCTTTCATGAGGAGATTTTTCCATTAGCTCATGTCCTAAAACAAGCAGCATGTGAATGCTCTGTGATACCTTTTAAGGTTGACCAACGAGTACTGATTAGATTTGACCACGAGAAGCTACACATGAACCCTTCTACCCAAAATCATAAGCCTGGGACAATGTCATTTGGGCTTACAGCTAAAAGAAAATTTACAAGGGTGACAGAAGGGGCTCCAATGGTTGTTATTTTTTACTTTGGAAAGGGAACATGACAAATTCATAAGTACTTAAACCAACCCCCCTTCACGGGGTGAAGAAAATGGGAAAAAGAAAAAAGAAAATTGTGTAATAACATGCAATTACATTTGAGCCACAAAACACTAGCAAGCAGGTCATTTTTTAACCATCATCACAACACCAATCTTCTTCAGTTTCGTTGAGGCAAAATATCCTCATTTAAGATAATATAGAAACTGAATTTATTTCAACAATACCACTTCCTGCTCAGGAATCTTATAAATCAGGTCACTTTACCAAGCAATGTTAGTCAACACCTTTGGGAAACAAAGGCCTACTCAGTCCCTCCAAGAGAAGGCAAAGACGGACTGAACAAGAAGCAGCAGAAGAAGCAGAAGCAGCAGCAGCAGCAGCTAAGCGTTAAAAAACGAAATTGAACAAAGAATTTTCTCAAGCACTGGAAACTGAAGACCAACTATATAATTATAACACCTACTGGAGCATGATTATCATTCCACATATTTGTACAACACACATCATGACCATAAATTCCCAGTATCTAACAAATATCCATAAATTCTGTTGTCTGGCCCGCAGAACTTGCTAATCAATATCCATAGACTGCTCTTGATCCATTACACAGATAGGCAGAAACCAAGCAATAAAGAGCAGCAACTTTGTTTACAAGACTTGACAAGACCACTGAGAAATAACCATCAGAACTTACTACCTAACCCATTTTCTATTCAAATAAAACAATTTACCTCATGGCCGAGGAAAAAAGCTTGCATTATGACTTAAAAATTGAATTGCAAGGGAAAAAAAAAAGTCTGTTATCTTTCTACTAACATATAACCACACCTTGACAAGTACACGAGCTTTAAAGTCATGCAATTTGAATCCTCTGAGTGCCAATGAAGTTAGATGTGGACAATTGTTCACAAGATCATTGCATGTTGGCAATTTCAAACTATCATCTCTACCTGAAAATGAGTATATCGTAAGTATAATGTTTTTCTGGCTTTGAATTTTGGCTAAACATAAGTGGAGTAAAATGCACCTGTTTTGGATGATTCAAAAAACAGACGCTCTAGCAGATGACAATGTCTGCTCACCGACTCCAGCGTCTGCCTCAGTTCAACATGACTATATCACAAGAAAAATGAATTCTCATAAAAAGTAGTAAAAGTTATCTTTTGTTACCAAGGTTACTGGTAAAAAAACATTAATACAAGCTGAGAAGGAAATAAATAATTTTTAGAGATCAACTAAGATAAATTGTGAATGAGTCAAAGATAATAATCATTTAACCTTTGCAGGTACCAGAAAGGGTCATGGCCATCATTACCTATACCATGGGCCATAGAAAGGCCCAGTCCCTTATGTCACCAATATTTGGCAATAGTTATAAATAAACAAAGAGATAAAACATACACATCAAGACCAATACCAAGAGTTACACGAACGTGAAGTCTAGCCACATACTGCACCATTCATAGTATTACCACAAGGCTGACAGCCTTACAGCTCAAAAGTGATCCACACAGATAACAACTAATTCAAAAATTACCTTCCAAAAAAGTCAAAATGACAATTCTACAAGCCCTCATCATAAACAAATGCCTATTCTATCAAATTACATGTCTCAAAATGATTATCGTCCATCTAAAAACTCTTTTTTCCAAGTTTCCTTGTAAATACTGTACTAGAACAAAGTGAAAATAAATACATTTTTTTGTTAGAAGCCCTACAAGAGTTACTTTGGAAAAGTAATTAAAAAGAACTTTGTAATTTAACACTGGTTTTACACAAGCCTCTTGATATATGTACAAAATAGCACAAGAATGTCGTTGGGGATACCTAGAATTGCAAGTGATTAAACTGTAATTCCCTGAAATCAAAACATATAAGTATTCTCATCTAGTTCTACGATTATTAACATTAAGAATTATATACTGAATCATCCTCATCAAACCAACAGAAATATTTACTTAGCCACTATAGACAGGTAGTTTGACAAATTCTGGAAACTGGATGACATGATGCGTACTAAATCAAACTCCCTCTACCAAAAAGGTGAACTAAAAAAATAGTAAACAAAGAGAAATGTCCCCTAGGTGCTAATCTACACAAACTAAGAGTTCCTCTGACCACGTCATTTCTTCCCTATCCTCCACACTAAAAAAAGTAGATATTAACAAATAGTTTTAGACAGTTGATGTCTCTATTTTTACAAACCTGCTAAGCATCCAGCAATGCCGAACAAAAGGGACTAAAATCCGAACATATAATTATTAAGTACATATCAAAAAAATTATTCAGTACGCATCAGAGTGTATAAGCATTCAGAATACAATGGAAGAAACAAGTAATTTCATACTTACAGGCCAACAATTTCAAGATCAAGCAGAGAGGGGCAAGCAGATAATGCTACACCAAATGCCGTGTTGTCCATTCTTTCAATGTTGTAAAGATGTAACCTTCTCAAAAGAGCCCTTAAAATGGCGGAAAAAGAAACACGCTTAATACATAAACAACAAACATACAATGATTAATAGAGTCAAAGCTTCATTTGTTACCCTGGAGCACCACCATCAACAATCAACGGTGCCAAGCAAGACCTTGAAAGAATAAATGACTCTTTACCCTGTCTAGACCTCTTATCATTCCACGAAAATCCTGATGCATCAGTTGTATTCCTCATGGAATAAACAAGTGCTTGAGAAGTACCCACTGATGAATTAGGGGGGCTGGGAACAACCCCGAGCTTAAGAGACCTGTGTTTATTAAAATGCCAACACATTTTGTAAGGACAAACACAAAAATTTCTCGTATGTGAAGAACTTTCAGAAACATGGATACTATTGGTGCCATGTCTTCAGCAGAAATAGTATCTCACAGAAATTACGAGTGGCTGCCGTATCTGTACCAAGAGACACTTAGATACCAAATGGAATATGCATGGCAACAATATGTGAAACTTCAGCTTGAAGTAAAAATGGGTACAAAAGTATGGACCAAAAGAGGCACCAGTATGGATAAGTTCCATTCGAGGTAAGTATATTTTTACTCTAGTATCAATTAGGTAACTGTATTTCAATTTTGTTCAATTGGGTAACAAGACTTAATTTGATGTTAATCTGGTAATTAAACTGACGGAATAGATGACATGGCAACCAACAACGATAGATGTCAATTATTTCACTGCAGTTACACTTATTCCACGCTAACAACTAAAGGCCATGCGTAATGACCGTCATTTGTTAACTGCTACTAAAAGTTGTTTATCGTGAATGGAATTTACCCATTGCAACACTAAATGAAATTTACGTATTTTAAGGAGAAATACTCCCATTGTTACTTAGGACAGTTGGGTGTCATTTCTAAGATACGAGACAAATACTAATACAGAGCACAGATACTTATACAGGATAAATGCACATTTTTGTCAAGATTCCTGAAACATGTAGCATGATGGAATCCAGCCCAAGATGTGATTATGTAATGACTACAATATTACAGCTACTGCCACGAACAGAACTTCATTCATCAAGCTAATTGAATATAGTGGGTAATATCCAACATTTCTATTTATCTATGTGCGTATCGTACCGTAGACCTTTTCCAGCACGTTGAATCATTGTTGAAACGACCATATTGTTGACCTTTGGGACTACCGTCGTCAAATCAATATTGGAATAGCATAAAGGGTCTGCAGCACACTTCCAGAAAAAGGAACATGCAGCTGCAGCATGACATACACTTTGTGTATCAAGCAAAGAAAAAACCTGCAAAAAGCAAAATGCACAACAAACTTATTAGATCAAACCACAAAGGTCTAGTCCATATTTATCATGATAACATTTTTTAACTCCAAAATAGACTATTCACAATCACAGGAGTGAAACGCATTTAAACAACTGTCCACACTGATAACATGGATCACCTAATAATTAAGAACAAGAAAAAAATCAAGAGTGATTCCTGTACATGTATCTGGCCAATATCACACTGATAAATTCATGGAACAAAAAACAGTGAATAAACACTGGAAACCGAAAGGCAAAAAAGTAACAATATAAACACTGGAAAGTGGAAACCAGAAAAAACACACACACACAATGGCATGAGATATGCCACAGCAGGCATAAAATTATACTTAGAGACTACCAGGATTAAAAAGATAAAGAAATTGCAACGGCTTCTGCTCAACTTGTAGGCTCACGATATATTCAATTGGTTTTCAATTGACAAAATGGTTTTACCCAACTAATAGATTGCAAGCCCTCCAATTAACAATCACAGAGAACGATCGATGATCCAGATAAATAATGATATTATGAATACCATAAATACAGAAACGGCACCACGAGATTTTCGATAATCGAAAAAACCAATTACAGATTTTACGAACTTTGATAGTGAGATCGGGAGAGAGGGCCCAAGCGACGGAGTTATGCATGGAAGCGCGCTTTCTGGTGGATCTCATGGCGGCCTCGGTGAGTGCGGAACCGAGTCGGAGTGCGCGTTCGATCATATAATTTTTGTCGGAATCGCAAGCACTGGAATCGAGTATGCGGTCAAACGCAAGGTCCAGGTTGACAGTAGATGAATCCAAGAGAGCTAAACATGATTCCAGAAGCATATCGACGGGATTTTGGTTCGGGATTGGTATGGGTCTAGGCTCGGAGGAGCAGCAAGGACGTTTGGGCTTAGGCTTGGGGGAGGTGGCGGCGACGGCGGGGCGGTGGAGGAGTAGAGTGGCGTCCATAACGAGTGGCGGAGGTAGAGAAATGAGAATGAGGCTGAGGTGGGGTTGGGTTGGGTTGGGTTGGGTTGCGTTGGGGTTTGGGGTGCTAAATAAGAGAATGGAGTAACACGTGGGATCTGGAATATGTGTACGTGGAAGCATGAAATGCGTACTCCGCGGAGTGTCTTGCGTCACGGCCCACCGATTCTAGTCCACCGAGTCAACTCTTAAGTTTGTATGATCTCATAGTTATTTTTGCCATAAATATTAGGACCGAGCTGCTCTAGCAGGATGTGAGATGGGGGGTGGGTGCTTTAACATTTGGTTGGTGGGTGGGGGAGGGGGGTTTTAATAAGGTGAGAGCAACAGCTCTACCAGGCCTTTTAGAGGCATGGTACAGCAGCATTATTCTAA